>PQWQ01000036.1:0-297500 GCA_002943765.1 Psoroptes ovis | reverse complement strand
CAGTTTCGAATCGATTTTTCCACAAATCAATCTCATCAGAAGAACCACTCACTCGGTAAATACCTTCGGCTCGCAAACCACGTCGTTCTATTTCGGCAATGCACAATTCCACGATAAATGGTCGAGCTGACTGACTAGCTTTGCAGAATGTGGTCAAATCAACCCCGAAAATGCGTCTGATATGACGTAAATCAGGACAACAATCATTTGGCACTGATTCGGAACACTTGCGATGTGCACCGAAACCACAATCCTCACAACGAACTCCTTGGCCAATTAATCCCCAGATAAAGTTGCCACAATAATCACACCAAGGATTACCGATGAATGTATGTGTGCGGAAATTGTGCGATTTTTCATATTGACGAACATCGAATCTACGATCAAGCGAATCAGTGTCTGGTTGTATGCACAACTGCTCAGCTGGAATGGGCTTTGCTTCGATCATACGCTTAGCCGCAACAACTTTGTTGTCAGACTGATTTCGTTTGACCAAACGATGCTTGTGTAGGGTCATATAAGGTGATTCTTCGTACCGAGAATGACTAGCTAAATTGGCGATATAATCAGCTGCATGCAATTCCACATACAAAGTTATCAGACCGTCAGCTACCAAATCGTGGACTGTATCAAAGCGTTTTAGTTCGTTGACGTAATGCTGACCAGTTTGTTGATCGTAAAAAAGTCTAAAATTTTTAGTCTGACCGTTGAAACGCAACGATAATGTCATTTGAGACTTTTGTCGGGCAGATTCACGGATCAAGTATCGTCCATCGTCTGGACCTTGCTGACTATCATCCACCAATATCTGCTCTGCCTCATCTCTGGACATAATTCCATGGAATTCACGCCCATAGTACGAGGGTCGAGATCGGATCACGAACGGACAAACCACTCGTTTAGGTGTTGGCGCTCTCTGCTGTAATTCATAAACTGAATTAACCAAACAAAATTAGAATCAATTTAAAACAAGCAAAAATCACTTACGGTAATGTTTCCATAAATTTTTTAGGTGCTGCTGTTGCAATTGTGGATGCGGCTGTATCAAACTCAATCGATTGGAAGCTTTGGCTGCATTTGACTGCTTGGAACAAGATGCTGCTTTCACGCCATCAATAACGCCTGAAATGCCGCGTATTTCACGAAGATAATTTGGCAGCTGATTATTGCTGTTATTAGACATGGACTATGACTAGAATCAATGACAATCACATAACATTCAACATCACGGGCCGTTATACACAAGTAACTGTGATTTGGGCTGATGCTCAATTTGGGTAAATGAATCATTCGACATTTCGTTTATTGATCGTTGGATGGCAGTATATCTCAATGATCATATATTCAAATTAGGTCAAATCATTTTTGTCCAATCGTTTGTTCTCAATCTGTGAATTGATGACCAGGCACAAGCAGTCTATGTACTTTTCAATTAGTTCAATCGACACTGATCTGACAAAATTAATTGGAGAACAACTAAATAGTTTTAGCATTCAATTTGAATGATCATTCCCAAAATATCACAAGTCTCAAGTGTAAAAGTGATTTCCCATCCCTTTTGGTGATAATCCGGTCTAGAAATTGGGTGACAATCACAAGCAACACGATGGGTCACATTGATTAATGGCCAAAGTCAGGTAAAAATGGATGCAGCTGCACATGAATTGATTATGATCTAACAAAGGCCAAATTGCCAATTAACACCTTATTCAGCAGTCAACAATTTGTCATCTGAACAAGGTCAATTAACCGATGTCAAGGGCTGTTGTAACGCACTTGACCATTTTAACTCTCGACCGTGATCAAGGTCAGTTTGAATCAGCATCAACAATTACATCACGAACACCAATCTACCGAAGTAGCCACTTGGCAATTAGTGAGCCTGCACGACCAGATTTAAAACGAGTTTGCAGCTCGACTTACCTGTTTACATCTCGCCGGTTATCATCATCGATTACTGTGTCTGGCTGCCCTAAATGCATCGATGCGAGTAAGATGCATGGCGCCAGACTAAGCATGATGCATCTTTGCTTGCCTTCTTCATTTCTCATTTGAATTCATGTGAATGTCATTGAAAATACTGCCAACTTGACCATTTTTCAATGTTAATCATTCACGATCCTTGAATCGATGTTGGCATCGGAGAGAAACATCTTGTGTTGATGCAAAGATGGTAACTGTAAACTGCAGCCTCCACCGACACGATGACCTAAATACCTAACAAATGAATGGTTGTTGTTACAAACAAGAATTTATTGAGATAATGATGCTCGTATCCGGCTAACGATGCTTCTCTTTTGGCCTGATGTAAGTTGAGTTGAATGTGGTGTAAGATAAGCCTAAAGAATGGGCTGAATTAATTATCCTTCTGCCCAAAGGCTTAGCAAAAAGACCGGTTTATCGAGCCAGTGGTGGATGTTGGTTTGAATGTGTGCTATTTGGTCATCGACCATTGGTTGTGATGGTCATTTTTGAATTGGTCATATTTATTCAATCATCATCCAACATCATCATCTCGACATTCCCAACTTTTGCAATGACTTTTCGCTCACATTTTTGCAGACCTCAGAGTCGGGCCCATAGATTTAAAGATTGTTTGTTTCCTGCCCGAAAAAATCTTCTTCTGTTTTATGCTGCTTTGTGCTTACATCTGCTTCTGCTGACACCCGTACCTCACAATGCCGAACCTTCGTCATCTTCCTCTGCAAACGGCTCGACAGCAATCAACTCAAATAACAAACTTCAAATGGCCAGATCGGATCCAACAGCCTCGTCTTCGGCCACTTATTACACCAACGACTTGTCATCGTTCCTTTCCAATGCAAACACAGCCAAATCACCATCCAATCCGACAAGCTCCTCGGTTCCCTACCAAGCTCTGTTACAAGCTATTTCACAAGCCAATGTCCCATCAGCCTCTCAGCCATCTTCAGCATCATCATGGATGACTCAACCTTCCACATCATCATGGTCATCAATGATGATGTCTGGGCCATCTTCATTCATGTCCATGTTACGGCCAATGTCATCGCAGCCACCAGTTGGTGGTCGTCGTTCTTCGTTGACTAGTCGTTTAAGAAACATAATGAATTCATTGTTTTACAGGTTTGTTGTCCCTTATTTTCAAAATTTGCATCACTAAATTGACTTATTTTTGAAGAGAGTCCAACAACTCGCCAATGATGAGTTCGGCTTCTTCATATTCTTATTCGTATCGACCAGCTCCTTATGGTTTCGGCGCCACCAACACTGTTCCAGGCTTTCCAACCGGTGAGATGACCGACTACAGTTCTTTGTACGGCTCCAACAACTATATGTCTGGCCTTTATGCTGATCGTGGTAAACCATCAATGTACGGAGCTGCTTCCAACTATCGTCCATCTTATGTTGCCATGCCTTCTGCATCTTCTAATCCTTTCATGCGATCGCCAGCTCCATGGTCATCACCTCCGATGAAAGGAGTGTATGGCCGCAATTACGGCGTGATGCCATCTGTAGCCAACCGTCCCCCATATCAGCAATACGGATCCCAATACATTCCACCGCAACAGCCATATTCACAGCAGTACCCAGTCGATACCAGTAGTTCATATCGATCACCACCACAAACGCCATATGCAACTTCAATGTCAGAATCTTCGCCATCGATGGCCTACAATGGTCAAAATAGTAACCAGTGGTCTTCGCCAATGAATGACCAACGTCCTTCATCGATGCAATCGCCAGTAAACAACTTGGATCGACCATTCATTGGCCCAAACCAAGCCGTATGGTCGCAGCCAAACAGCAACACCAACATGCAGTCCCCACAACAAACATCTCAGTGGTCAACAAATGAAAGTAGCCAAAACGATGCTTATGGCGATGGATCTCGTGACGAAGGAGCCAGTTACTATGCTTCAAATGTCTTCCAATCTCGCATATCAGCGCCATCCCATAATTCAGCAAAAGTGACCTCGTCGCCAACATCAGTGATGCCGACTTATGTGGCTCCCAAGTTCGCCAAGTAACCGAATCATGCTGACATTGACTGCTATATTTATTGACACACATTCAAACATTGACTCATAATCAATCTCACATCCGACATTATTTATTACACAAACACTGGACTGACTCTGTTTTTTCATTTATTTTTGCCTTTTTCTCTGTCAATTTGATTCCTCACTCTTCACATTTTCAACCGATTAATCAAACAATAAACTCTCTTTTTTTGTTCATGAAACTTGATAACCGTTTCGAATGTCATCCCTTTCAACAAAACCATCTGGCCTCATGCATAACCCTTTCTTGTTGGTCGGGCCACGCGCATAAAAAATGGAAATCACTATCAAAAATACAAAAAAAATGCGAAAAAAAAACTGCAGATGCAACAGATGTGTGGATTCGCGTGCCAATCATACATGTTCAGCTTGCATAAATTCAAATACAAATTCAAATTGAAATTCATTCATTTTCCAACTTTGATACGAAGATGCCAGGCATTAAATTTCGTTGTCGTTTGATTGGTGAAGCAATCTCCAAACAGCACACTGATTGCATTCAGTTCAATGTCTGGTGGCATCCATCAACTCATCATCCAATTCGCTTGCTGAGAAAGCTTATTCAAGACCAAATCGAGGATTCATGGCCAAAACAAATGATCACATCTCCAATCAAATTGTTTGCGAATGGTCAGCAATTACTTGATCAGTACTCCATTCGAACGTATGGCCTTGAAGATGACCAAGTTATTCATGTGATGCTGACTGAGAACAAACAGCACATATCACAAAGCATAGATCACCAAACAGATGACCAGCAATCGACATGTCTGACACAAGATGATTATTACTGTGTTGGAGACCATGTCGATGCATTCATTGACGAAACCGGGTCTTGGTCACCGGCGCAAATCGTTTCAATTATGCGATCAAAGGACCAACGAATCGAATATCATGTATCGTTTCGAAAAAAGTCATTTGGTTCGGATCAAATTCGTTGTTTGTCTCAAATCCGACCTCAGCCATATCGAGCACTGACCAAAGAGTCATTAGAACCAGGTCAATCCATAATGACTTACATAAGTGATGATCATGAATGGTATGTGGCAACCATTGAAACTGTGAAACGCAACAAGTCCATCATCTGCCTCTGGGTGGCAATAATCAATCATGGTTTAGACATGCCAATCATAAGACGTAAGATTCGCTATAAAAATGGTCATTTTTATTTTCTTGAATCCAACGTCACCATTTTGCAAAGACAAAATTCACCCTTAGATTCCATCATTCAAAATGGTTCACCAATCGATCGTAAGTGATTATTTCTCAGCAATTTGAATGAAACTATTTCATGTTTTCTACAGGTTTCATTCGACCAGATTGCAATCAGTGTGGAGACGATGACAACATCAATCAATGTCCACATTGTGGGTGTCAAGTTTGCCAGTACAAATCTGACCCAAGCAAACAATTAGTTTGCGACGAATGCGAATGCTCCTTTCATTTGTGGTGTTTGCAGCAGCCACTGGACAAGGTGCCAGATGATGAGTATTGGTACTGTGATCAGTGTCGCAACGAAACTGAACACGATTTATTTGGCAAACAGCAGTCTTATCTGCAACATCGACAACAAACAATCAATCAGTCAGTGACGAGCAGCAATCGCTGGGGCTATGGAATGGCATGCACCGCTCGCTCCATCGTTCATCGAAACAAGGTCAAATCAGCATCATTTGGAGCCATTCCCGAAGTGCCAGTCGGATCATGGTGGCGTTTTCGTGTGCAAGCTTCCGAAGCCGGAGTTCATGCTCCGTTAGTGGCCAGTATCCATGGAAGTCAAACTTTGGGCGCCTACTCCTTGGTTTTCTCAGCTCTTAGTTCCCAGGACGTCGATTTGGGTGATACAATTTATTATACTGCCTGCGATTTAGCCAGACAGAGCCGGAATAAAAAACCCAATCAGGATTCATTCACATTAAAACGAGAAGTTTTAGCTTTGGCCAGAAATTGTCCAGTTTCGGTGAACGAACATTATGGAGCCAGCGCCAATGGTCCAGACCGTAACCTTTGGAAACAAGGCCTGCCAGTGAGAGTGCTTCGAAGTGGTAATAATCGCATCCCCAAAAATCGGCGTTCTCGCTTTCTACCCAAAATCGGTGTTCGTTACGATGGCTTATACAAAGTAGTTTGCTACTGGCCTGAAGTAGCCACCAATGGTCAAAGAGTATGGAGATTTATGCTTCGTCGAGATGACCCAGAACCTGCTCCTTGGACTGACGCCGGTCGATATCGCATCAAAAAAATGGCTCTCAGCCTTCAATATCCACAAGGATGGTCTGGTCGAGTGGCGCAGAAACGATTATGGAATAAAGATGTCAGCATCATCAACAAACAAATCAAATCAATTCAAAAACAACATCCACAGATTCAAAACAATTATGTGATCCCGCAATCTTTGATTGAACTGATTCAAAGGGACAAAACCAATGAACAAACGTGGCGCAACCTTCTTAACGAAACGTATGACAGTCAAAATCAATTATTTGATCAAGTTCGTCTGATGTTTCGATGTGTTTGCTGCATGGAAACAGTGGTCAATGAAATGGTGAAAAGCAAATGTGGACACTTTTTCTGCCAAACTTGTCTCCAACAATATCTCTCCATGAATAATCCATCTTGTCCAGTGTGTCGTTGTGATCATTTCATTGATGCTGAATCACTAAATGTAAATGCTTTATTGACTCAAATTCTTAATCAAATGAATCAATTTTGATTTCAATAAATTTTCCATTAATTCATGTCTCTAATTAATTAATTTGATTATCTGCATTCCGGTAATTATCATTTAATTTGCCAAATTGTTCATTAAAAACATTTGTTATTTGAGCATGCGCATTCATGATGAAATAAAAATGTTTTCAATAAATAAAGACTAATCAGGTGGCAATAGCCGCCAGCAAGTCTTGTTTTTGAACACTTTTCGATTTCGGTTGAGTCAATTTCAACTAATTCACATTGTTTTCTTTGCTTGTCACAACTCATTGTTCAAATTTATAATTAAATAATCACTTTAATTAATTCAATCAAATTAATACATTCAACACACTGACAAAATGTCCGATTCAGACGATTCATTGGACCAGGTATGTTGCTGATAGGTCATTAATTGTTTTATGATTAATTTAATTCATTTTAAAACAGACTCATTCAAATGATCAACAAGAAGATGAAATCGACGAAGAAGAACCTGAAGGTGAAGATTTAAACGATTTCGATGATGATGATGATGAAGAGGAAGACGAAGAAGACGAGGACGACGAAGATGAGGATGAAGACTCGGATGAACCGGCCAGACATGGCTCCAACAAAAGATCGAAAAAGAATACTCGTAAAAAGAAACGCAAGAAGCCAAGACATGGAGGATTCATTCTCGAAGAAGCCGAAGTCGACAGCGAAGTTGAAGAAGACGAAGACTGGGAAGAAGGTGCAGACAAAGATTTGATCGACAACAAATTCGACAGCACTGACCAATCTGACCGAAATCAACATCGACGTTTGGCCATGTTTTTGAACACAGAAGAAGACCAAATCGAAAGTTATTATCGCAAAAAATACGCAGAGCCAGCCTCCTCTTCACATGGATATGATGGAGATGCTGACATTTCGAACAACATCTCCCAACAAGCTTTAATGCCCGGCGTCAAGGACCCAAATCTGTGGATGGTCAAATGCCGAATCGGCGAAGAAAAGCAGACTGTCTTACACCTTATGCGTAAATTCATCGCTCATCAAAATTCTGATGATCCACTTCAAATTAAATCAGTTTTAGCTCCCGAAAGCATCAAAGGATATGTTTACATTGAAGCATATAAACAAACGCACGTCAAGCAGGCCATTCAGAATGTTGGCAACTTACGTATGGGCCTCTACAAACAGACCATGGTCCCCATTTCCGAAATGACTGAAGTTCTCAAAGTGACAAAAGACACTTCCAATCTAAAAGTGGGTCAATGGGTTCGACTGAAACGTGGTCTCTACAAAGACGATTTGGCACAAGTCGATTATGTGGATGTGGCCCAGAATCAGGTTCATCTCAAATTAATCCCACGCATTGATTATACACGATTACGAGGTGCACTTCGCACTCCTGGCAGCGATCAAGCCAACGATGACAAAGCCAAAAAACGTTTCAAGAAACCGGCAGCAAAACTGTTCGACATAGACGCCATTCGATCGATTGGCGGCGAGGTATGTTTGATGCATGATTTCCTATTCATTTAAATAATGGCAATTTCCAATCATCAGGTGACTAATGATGGTGATTTCATGATCTTCGAGTCAAATCGCTATCGACGAGGCTTTCTGTATAAATCATTTAATATGAATGCCATTCTGGTTGAAGGCGTAAAGCCTGCTTTATCTGAATTGGAACGATTCGAAGAACATCCTGAAGGAATGGAGCTACAATTGACTGGCTCAACAACTGCCGAAGATCGTGGCCATTCTTTCGCAGCCGGTGATAACATCCAAGTGATTAGTGGAGAACTGAAAGGTTTAACCGGCAAAATATTGAGCATCGAAGGCAACAGCATCAACATGATTGCCAAACATGATGATTTGAATTCGGCACCGATTTCATTTCAGCCACACGAACTTCGCAAATATTTCAAAGATGGTGACCATGTCAAAGTGATCGCTGGACGCTACGAAGGTGACACTGGTCTCATCATTCGAGTCGAGGGCGATCAAATTGTGCTCTTCTCTGACTTGACCATGCACGAACTGCGAGTTTTGTCCAAAGATCTTCAGCTGTGCTCCGATACGGCCACCGGAGTCGATTCAATGGGTCAATATCAGTTACATGATCTTGTTCATTTGGACCAACAAACTGTCGGCGTGATTGTTCGCTTAGAACGTGATAATTTTCAAGTGAGTCTTTGATTTGTTCTTCCATTTGATTTTACCTCATTAAATCATTGAAATGTTTGCAGGTGTTGAATATGCATGACCGATTAGTTCACGTCAAACAACAAGCCATTCTCCGCAAACGTGATTCTAAACGCGCAGTATCACTGGATTCAGATTCGAATCAAATCCAGGTGAAAGATCAAGTTCGTGTTCACGATGGCCCATACACTGGTCGTCAAGGAGAAATCAAACATTTATATCGAGGAATTGCTTTTTTGCATTCGCGAATGGTTCCCGAGAATGGTGGCATTTTTGCCTGTAAAACACGTCATCTTCTTCTGCAGGGAGCCTCCAAAGCACAAACAAATGCCAGTGTCAATTTGCAAGCAGGATACATGTCACCAAGAGTAATGCAGTCGCCTGCTCATCCATCGACCGGTAATAGCGGCTCTCCGATGCCTCAGCGACAACAACAAGGCTTTCAACGATCTGGCCGTGACAAAAACGATTTGAATCTGATTGGAAAAACTATCAAAATCACACAGGGTCATTACAAAGGTTACATTGGCATCGTCAAAGATGCGATCGGCACTACGGCTCGTGTGGAACTGCACACCAGTTGTCAGACGATTACTGTGGACAAGACTCGTATCGCTTTGGTCACAGCTGATGGCCGTATATTGCCCAATGCTTCTGCAGCAAGCAGCACACCTAATCCGTATGGCAATCGCACACCTGGTTATCAAGGTTCTCAAACACCCATGCATTCAGGATCACGAACACCATTACATGATCCCAGTCGCACTCCATTACACGATGGATCTCGGACGCCAGCTTGGGATTCCGGTGCCACGCCGCGGCCAGATTTCGACGATTATCTCGACACCACACCATCACCAGGTACATTTTTGGCACCAAACACGCCAAGTTACAACAATCCTGAAACACCTCAGGCATATACACCAGCAACTCCAGGGATGTATTCGGGATCCGATTCGACTCCTTACTCACCTTATCCGACAACATCCCCGTCACCAGGATCAAGTGGATTCCTGCATTCAATCGCACCTTCGCCTGGTTATTTAGCGCCAAGTCCAGCTTCGACTGCTGCGTCGAGTACTTACCACAATCCACACAGTGTAGGCCCATCAGCAGCACAATATGCTTACTCACCAATGACCCCAGATGTCAATTCGCCTCATTTAAATCCCCAAACACCAGGAGTAGGAATTGGCAGCGATGTAAGCAGTGGTTATGCATCCGACTGGCTCACAACCGAAATGGAAGTTCGCATCAAATCGATTCATCAGGACGAAGATCTCATTGGTCAGCATGGTTTCATTCGAAGTATTTCTGGTAATATGTGCTCAGTGTTTTTGCCTCAAGAAGATCGTGTTGTTTCGATTCTTTCCAGTAATCTCGAACAAGTCGATTCATCGCAGCATCAACAGACGTAGAACCATCGGTTCAAATCATCAGCATTTATTTATTTAAAATGTTTTCCCATCAAAATAATCAGACCAGAAATGTTATCAATGATCAAATAGAAAAAACTGACATTCTCCAAATCAAATCGCACGTTTTCCGTTTTACTTTTGTTTTGATTAATCTCAATCAATTGAAGCATCTGTGACTGAACTTGCTGTTGGTCTGACATTTGTCGTGTTGAACTGGTGATTATGTTTTCCGAAGTTTGCAGATCATCTTCATCGATGGTTTGAATGTCGATAATGCATTTGTGATGGATTTGCATGGCTGCAAATAATTTATGCTGCTCTAGAAAATCGTTGTCACTGTTTGCGAACAAATCTCCTAATCCAATCGATGTAAGTAATCGATTTAATCTGTCTGCTCCGATTGAATGACTGTGATTGGTGAAGAGAGGTAATCGCAAATCAATTCGTTGTGTTTGCACAGTTTGCAGTAAATCTATGATCAGTTGGCCATTCATACGTGACAACATTGCACTCATCTGTGTGGCGCTGTCTGGCACCAATATTAACATGGACACTGTGCCACCGACAAACGGCAATTCAATCACAGAACTGTTGAGATAATCATTTCGTTGAAATCTTAGTCTGATTTGTTTTCTCTCAAAAACTCTTTCATTTTCTTTGGAATCTCCAAATTCATATGGTTCGAATGGATTAAAAGTTGATGAAAGCACCATTGAATTTGTGTCAGTCATCAAAGCAGATGTTGTCGCTTTGGTGGTGGTCGATGAATGGTCAACTGGAGACGGTGTGGTGGTAGTTGTTGTGGTGGTTGTGGATGTGGTCGTTGCAGCTACATTCACATCAGCCAGCCACGGTTTGAATAATAATCCAAATGGAGGTCGATTTTGTGGAGATGTAGGCCGCAATTGCTGATGGTGGTTTGGATGAATCAACGAAGGCAGCAAATGATGATGAGGAATGCCGGCAGAAGGTAAAAACGGGGATCGTATTGGCCACAATTTTTGAAATGCCCCTCTACGTCGACGACCATTTTTCACCAAATGTCTAAAGTCGAGTCGTGCTTGGAAATGTACGCCAGAAAGAAGCAGTAATCGAATAGATGATTGGGCAGAAAGTGAATCAAGCACCTGATCGATGTGACCATGTGTTTGGTGTTTAACTTTGGCGTTGATATGCTGCCACGATTCCTGCAGATCTGACAAATCCAAAGTTCGAATTGAAGTCTGGTAATAATGCTGTACGGTGAGAAACAATCGATAGTCCATTGGGATGTACCGTTGTAAATACACTTGATTCACCATAAACATCACATCCTCCATATTTTCTTGTTGCCGATCGTTTGACTGCTGTGTGACTGGAAATCCGCTGGGTAAATTGACTCTCAGGTGACGCATCAAATCAAAAAATGCTAAATTCACTTCTTGCGGCTGCATCGAGTTTACATAAAGCGCATAACGTAGCGATTCATACAGTCGATTCACATGGCTCTGATCTTGACCAAACTGGACATCTCCAATGGTCTGCTCTTGTTGTACAGTCGGATGTTCGGCTTGCAAAGCTGTCATTAAAATGGCCAAAGATGTTCCAACACAAAACGGACAAAACAAATACGAAGATTGATTACTGTCAGTCGAATGCTCCATGGAACGAGCTAAATCCAAGCCAAACTGATTCAAGGACAAGGACAGGCGTCGCATTCCATAAGACATAAGCATTTGGCTGTTGATTGCAGTGGACATGCAAATCGACCAAATAAAAAAATATTTCACCGAAATCATGACTGAATCAAATCGAAACACGAATGACATTCATATTTGTTGGTTCCATCTGCAGCACATCCATGTTCCGCATGGCTGAATTGCGAATCAATGAATGGAAAGAGGGTTGGCGGTCATCTGATCAGGAAGCGATCATTTGTCATTCATTTGATTTATTGATTCGAATCATTCATTGACACTAATTCTATTCAAGCGAAACAATCAAGTGCCATGTATGCCACCATTCAAACATCGAATCATGTCATTTATGGTCATATGACCATATGCTACCGAACAATAGCCATGAGTCATGGGGACCCTGTACAAAGGCGCAAACAAATGTACAAAGCACATTTCTCTTTTAGGAAAGTCACTTTGAAGTGATGATTGGCTCAGCCCAACTCCCACGACAAACAAAACTGAGTCTCACTTACTCAGTTAGCCATCAGCAGTCGAATCAAACACATCAAGCGATAATTGCATCAAAACAGATTGTCATCACTTTCCTTCATCAAATCACTAATCAGGTAAGTTCAAAGTTGAAACAAATAATCCAAACAAACAAAGCAGTAATCAGATCAATAAATAATTAATGAATCAGTGCCATCATCTCAGTGATCGATCATGGTGGCCACAGATGATCCACTTCCTTATCAGATATGAACACATTCATAAAGCAGAATCGTGTAATCATGCGTCATGTTTGTTCATTCTGCTTAATCATTCGACTACCGATTGACCTGATTGCCAAATTATTTGTTTGCTTTTGGCTGATCAAGGAAAGCAAAGTGATTAACACAATCATTACTACACACTGCCTGCATTGAACGAACGCGACCAGCCTACTAATTAGGATTCTGTTCGATTCACTGTCCATTATGCTAATTACTCTCCTCTTCATTCGGATTCCGATATTTCCGAATCGGACACATTGACCATCATTCTATGGCTGCCCACAGATCCATACACAACATTCACTTTTTAATTAAAACAACCAAACACTGTTTCACTGACTTTAACACAGTTTGAGGTTCATTAAACCTTGTTTATTCAGATTTGTTGCAAAATATTGGCCAAAAGGGCCACTGATCACTTAATTATGGACTTGACCATTCAACTACACCAAACGTTGCATCCGGAAAAGCAATTTTCGCTGTTGATTATCATTATTTTAATCCACAATCACTGCGGTAAGTGACAATCAATGTCTATCTATGTTCAAATAATGATTTTGTCAAATGTTTTGTTCAATGAATAAATACCAATTACAATAGCCAACATAATCAACGCCAACAACACACAAATGTTAATGACTGTGCACGATTTGTCATTCGTTTCGACTGATGACAATGAGATAATCCATAACCATTCAAATGAAACTGAACATCGATCGTTATTAATGCGATCTCCAAGCAGATCACTTTTCATAGTGCCTGAAACACGGAAGCGATTACCGGACCAAAACATTCATCAAGTTCGTTTCATTAATTTCACTCAGATTCTCATAAATCGCAATCGGCGTTTAAACCAAACTTTCGCTTCGCCCCAATCTCCCATCCATAAACCGACGACCAGTGCCTCACCGTCGACCAGGATCAGTAACATTCGCAAAAAATACATCCGGCTGGGAGGTAATCTGCATCATCATCTCTCATCGACCACCGTGCCTCGTTTGACTTCGCTGGTCACAACTTCTCCTTCATCCATCATGACCACAACTGCCTCTTCAATCCAAGCAAATGTTCGAGAAGCCAGAACTTTTAGTGATTCATTTGAAGAAAAAAAGACAAGAAAAAAGAAAAAGACATTAGTCAAAGTCAAAGTGAAAAATGGTGACCAACAAATGCTGCTCTACGATCATTCCACAGTCGCAACTGAATCTACGACAATCATCTCTCTCAAAGAATTGAATCGACACAAAAAACAAGACTCTCATCCCTCATCCATACTGACCACTGAACGACCTACGACCACAACTGCAACGACCACTTCAGTTTACGATGATGAGCTCAGCACTGAATCATCTGAAAAATCTGAGACTGAGACATCGATGCCAACCACCACTGAGTCACTTAAACCAGAGGATGTCTACGAAACCATCGCAATCACTCTGCCACCTCCTTACGATGATTCAAAAGATGATGGCTACTTCAAAAGACGACCCAGCATAATGGCCAGAACTACGACCACGATTAGCCCTTCAACAATGGAGTCCACCACTCAAACAATGGATCCCTTCATGGAAACATTTGATCCTGATTTCGTCACCGATATGCATGGGCCCATGTTTCATACGATGCCACCATCACCTCACATGACACTGCCACATTTGACATTGCCACACTCAAATCAACCGATCATACCATTTATGCCACGTCAATGTCACTTCCGAATTGAATCAATTTGTCCTACGATGACCATCGGCAGACGTTCTCAATTTCAGTGTTTCGGAGACGGTGTCATTCATTGTGATGGTCACATTAGTCGTATGTGTCGACTTTTCGAGCGACAGTCTTATCTAATTCACAGCAGACGGCACAGGTCTGACGCTAGTCTCATGCCAACCACAGATTCCCTTGAAATGTATCGACCGAGTGCCCACAACTATTTTTACTGCAATCAGCCACTTATGACAGACGAATGTATCGGCGTCACTGAATGCATCTCAGATGCCTCAATTTTGGCAAACACTGCTGATGGTTCGATTTCGTCGATGGCCGAAGAAAGAGAGCCAAATGAAATCGAATACGAAAAATCACATTCAGCCAACAATCAATACGAAGTAAGCGAAAACGATCCGGAGCCAGATGTGAGCGATCAGCCACCTAGGTATTTCTCCAAATTTGACCACACAACCACTCTAAGCACTACGACCATCAGCAGCAGTACGAATTATCTGACAACCGAACCAAGTGCCTCCAGATTCGATCACGACGGCCACAGCAATAATCATCAATCGTCTTCACTTCGATCAAGACAACATGATTTGTCCACAGCAAACAGTCATCATCCTTCCGGTCAGTCATTGTCGCGTGTTCAGACTGGTCTGATTGGTACTCTTATTGCACTGGGCTCGCTTATGTTTGTGATGGTCACTGCAATCGCATTTTATTCGTAAGTTGATCTCGTTTTCTTCTTTTGCTTTTTGACAACTGCAAATACTAACAATCAAATCATAGACTGCTAAGAGAAACTAAAACTAATCATAGAAATGCATAGAAATGCCTTTAATTCGCACATTAAACTGATTGCTCCTTTGAGAACAGATTTCGAAAGTCAAGGTCAGCTGATGGTTTCCACAAACAATGGTGGCTTTGGTGATCGATTCGATTACTGGCTACTCTCTTTCTGTCTTAATCAATGCAAATCCCAAATTAGAATCGAATCAATTGTCTCACGCAATCATTCAATTCAATTCTCAAGCGACTTTTACGTTCCCCAATTCCACTGTTTCGTGTTCTGAACAAATTAAATTGGTCTGCATGTAAACTGATCACATTCAATAATCGATTTAGTTACAGATACAGACGCCGAACACTCTTCTCATCTTCGTCAATGTCATCGCCAAGTGACCAGAATCCCCATTTCTTTGGCCAGGAATTCCTTGAGCGAATCCGAAATTCGTGGTCCCTGCTAAAAAATCGAAATTCTGATGCGCAAAATGGTCTCAACCCGATCGATAATTCTAGACCCAAATTCACCCTTTCCACATTTATGCAACGATTTTGAGAACGAAAAAACAATTGAACAAATTGGCAAATGCACAGCCGTACAAAGCAAAGAAAAATATGTTCATTTATTACAAAAACTATTCATTTTCATTTCAGATACAATCAACTCAAAGTAATGCCAAGCGAACAAATACAATTCACACAGCCAACCAATTTGCTGCTGTCACGCGATCGACCCATCAATACTGATCATTTTTCAAGGAGTAAAACTGTCAAATTCAGAAACGATGCCCAGTCTTCTTAGATGATTACTTGCTGCAACCTTCAAATATTGCCTCCATTGCGAATTCGTACAATTGATGGTTGGCCTGCCGCAATTTGCCAATCAGCTGATCGTTTTGGCTGTTTTCATCTTTGTGATTTTCATCCGACATTTGTTTCATACATTCCTCATTTATGGTTGTCGCTTGTTCATTGATCTGCTGTACAGAAATCATATTTAATTTAATTTATTCAAATAATCAATAAATCTATTCATTTCCATACCTCAATCTCTGATTCAAAAGGGCCCAATTGTCCACTTTCATTGTTTCGTATCCATAAACAACCGCCGTTGGCAAATGCATCGAGATGTTGGTCTGGTTCAGCATGGTCAACATGAGGCTTTCCGCCGCCAATCAAATCGATTGGATTAAATCGTAATTGGAAAATGTTTCGTTCAAATGTGGCACTTATTGGTTTCGGTGGATTAGGCAACGCTCGCAGTGTTTGTTCAATCGATTGAGGCCTCAGATGATCATTGTTCGATGGCTTGGCCACTTTGTGATTGGCCAGAGAAAGATCCGCATGATTTTCTCGAGTGTTCAGGGAATAATTATATGATTCAAGTGAATCGAATAGGAATAAGCCAGCCATACTGGCACAGACAATCAAATTAGAGACGGGTCCTTTGCAGTGAACAGTTCGCATGCATTGATGACTGCGAATGTGCCACATCCTGATCGTTTTATCCTGTGATGCTGTCAGCAAAGCTTGGCCATCAATCGTAATGGCCATTGCATTCACAGCCATCGAATGGCCCTCAAACTTCTGGGACTGTTCACTTTTTTCATTGATCATTATTAATTCATCGACTGTTTTTTGTTGTTTGTACATTGGACAAAGCAAAAGTTCATACACTTCTCCTGTGAATGATCCAGCAAATAAAGCTCTTTCCATACGATCCATTATCACTGATGTGACTGACTGTGGAAACGAGACTGAGGCCAGCAATACTCCAGACATTAATTCGTATAGTTTGACAGTCGGCGATTGTTCAGCGCAGACTGCAAAACGCACATTGGTCGGTCTGCCAAGACCCATATGAATGTCAAGAATGGCAGTGGAGGAATTTGTGATGGCTCGCTCTGGTTCTGAACGACTGCACTGACCATCAACCACCGAAAACGATTCCTGAGCATCGGGCACAATCACTTTGACGAAATTCCAAATGACAATCATTCCATCATCGCCTCCAGTTACTAAATGAGTCTGATCAGAATTCACTCTCACAACTCGAATCGATTGATAATGACCATCAAGTACTGCCAACAAATACCCAGATGCCAATTGCCAAATGTACAAACGAGTGTCAATTGCAACCAAACAATAATTACTGTCAGGCGTCACACACAATGCACCAACATTGCCAGGTAAAACTATCTTCGAATGTAAACGATTCTTACCATCCATTGACCAAACATTTAGTAGAGGACTATTCTGATAGCTATTTATCAGATAATCATAACCAATTCGATCAATACAATGTCTCGGAATAAAATTGGCTGATTTATGATCATTCCAACGATAAGTGCTTAGCATGTTACCAGTACCAACATCCCAAACTGCGATGCAGTCATCAGCTAAGCACATTGGTGTGCTTATTGCTATCTACATTCCATAAAACAATTCATTCATTTATCTCAAATAAATTCAATCATTTCTGACATACCTGGATCCTGGCCATGTATCAGTCATTAAATCTATTCTAAATTAATAAAAACAAATATTTTGATTTGACTAAATACAAACAGAAAAAAACACATGGAAAATTTCCCAGCAATCGAATTTTGCCAGAAAGATTTCCCAGTGACAACCAATTTGATTAAATGAAATTAACACAAAAATAGCATTAATTGCTTATTTAATCGAACAAAATGGCACCATTTACAGTCAGCATTCTGCAAGAATGGTTCAGGTTAAAGTAAAAAAACCAAACGCTGTTCTGTTTGATATTGCTGGCACTGTAGCACGCGAATCATTTGTCGAAAAGCTTTTAGTGCCTTACTTCAAAGTGGCTTATCGTGTTTATCTCGAAAATAACTGGTCCAAATCAGAATGCAAAGAAGCTGTGAAAAAATTGGCCGAAACAGCTGAACGCGACGCAAAGGCTCCTAAAATCCAAATGAATGACAGTAATGGTTCATCAATGAAGAGTGCCAGCACAAGCAGTGTATCGCGAAATCGCAAAAAAGAGCTGATTGAACAAGTGTGTCGTTACATTCAGTACTGTCTGGACAACGAAAAAGAAACCAAGGCATATGCCTTTTTCCGTTTTCAGGTTTGGTTCGATGGCTACGAACGCAACAAAATAACCACTCCGGTTTATTCCGATGTGGCCATCACAGTGCAAAAATGGAAAAATAACAAATCAATCAAACTGTACATCTTGTCCAATGGTTGGGCAGAAGCCAGTCGAAGGTTCATGTCTAAAACATCTCATGGAGACCTCAATTTGGTTATTGATGACCACTTTGATACATCAATCGGTTCCCTGCTTAATCCAGAGACATTCACCAAAGTTGCTTCTAAAATCGGACAACGAACATCTGACATTGTCTTCCTGACTAAATCGGCCGAACAGGGCAAAGCAGCCAAACAAGCCGGACTCAACGTCATCTTGGTGCTGACTCATGGACCGGCTGTTGACCAGGCATTGGAAATTTGCCGTGACATTCCCATCGCAAGGACATTCACCGACATTGAATTTGTGTAGTAAGAATGATTGAAATTTATTAAAAAACAAAGCAAATCAATAAATTAACGTCTTCGGACCAGTGTGGGATAATCGGCAAATTCATTTCCCAAATAGTACATAATCAACAGGCAGATGGATGCCATCGCCAGCCAGAACAATGTGTACATAGCATGTTCCATGTCAAAAAGGCTTCCATAAAGAAGCACTGTCCAAACAGACATGGCCATTGATAACCAAAAGAGGACTGGCAGCAGAAAGATTTTGACCAAATTTCGCTTCTCCAATGGACATTTCATTTGTTTGCCTTCCCGTGCGTCCACTTGATATGTGCCCAGAATCAAATCGATGGAGTCCTGTCGAAATCCATCCTCGAAATTGTTTTTGTAGTATCGAATCATTGAATTGCAAGCATCAGCAATCATTCCACTCAAACGACGTTTGCCAGTTCGGGTAAAATCTGATTTAAGTGCTGCTGTACCGGCATATTGCGTTGAACAAACATCTGCATGATCAGCCCAAATGTTGGAGAAAATCGCATTCAATGTGCCATAACTTTCGATCATTTCTCGTTCGGATAAAATCGATGAATCAACCATCTGCTTTCGCAGCACATATTTGGCAATCATACTCTGCACGACATTCGTTCGGTCTAACGAATCGATGCAATTAGTTCTGATAATACCTTGCTGAATACTTATGACGGCGCCTGAACCAGAGCAAGAGAAATATCCATATTCTTCGATGTAAGGACGAATTTGTTCGAGCAATTTGGACATTGCTTTCCACCATCCATGTCGTTTGCATTCGTTGTGAAAATCAAATGATTCGAGATTCACGAATGGGATGTCATTGCCGCGATTGAAATTGCCATCGTTAACTACGTCTATGAATGATTTGCCTAATCTGCCTTCGGAACCTTTTGTCGAAATTAAATTCACAAAACAAAGTCGACCATATTCACGAGCCAAGCGACGAACGTGATGACCATAGCTTTCAATGTGCGGCGCATTTGGTATCACAAACGATGGTTTATAACGAAGATTAGGCAACTGTGACCAATACAATGGAATCGACCCACGAATCTGAAGCAGTGAAAAACGTTCATCTTGATCAGTTATCAAAATCTGTTCAGTCTCAATGAAATTCGCTACATGACCATCTGTGTTGATTCCACGAGCGAACCACCTTGTTCCACATCGATTCGTGCTTCGACGGCTAATCAAAACCCAGCGAAATCGGCGTTGTTTAATTAAATCTTGATGAATGGCCACAAATCCGCAAATGATTGGTAAAGCAAAATAATGCAACTTTGGTTGAGCTATCAGAGGACTTAGCAGTGCTCGATTCCACACAAATTCCATGTTAGATGACTCAATAAGTGTTTTGCTATGACCAGTTTGCCGGTTTGTTCGCTGTAATGATGAAGAAAGATCGTAGACATACGAGAAGTAATATGATGGCATTCGCAGTATTGATTGCAACATAAGCAAATAGCGATTATTGTAATCTCTCTGCTCGTCGTTCAGTACTGGTCGACGTGACTCATTAACGCAATCAGGATCATTGTAAGGCACGATTCGGACATTGTCCACTCGATACACGATTGCACCGGGCCAATATATTTCTCCAATCGGACTAGCTTCAGTTATTAGTATGAGATGATTGCCTGATATCAGTCTGATTATGCCGAATATGCCGTAACAAACATCAGCGAAAACTGACCGTTCGATAGCTTCGCAATCTGTCATTATTTGAAAGCATCATTTCATTTAGCCGTGTCAAATGCAAATTTTGTGACTTACCTTCGAAAAAATTAATTTCTTCAGTCACTCGATTAATACTCAACGCTTGTCGATCTTTTGATTCTGATTGGTCGACTGGTATCAAATAAAAATAATCAATCGTTTCATAACTGTCTCAAAATAAAACTAAGAATTAGCCATCATCATTTCACTGGTTACTGCTCTTGGGTACTTACAACCGTAGTTTACGATGCACAAAATACGGCAATTCCATAATTAATGCCTTTTTTGATTGATATGTACTTAATGGCTCGCAATATGTCAAGTTCTGGCTTATCTATTCGATGTTTGCATTCTCACAACTCAGTTTTGTCAGCACTAATTGCAAAACAAAGTCTATCGTCAAAGTTGCTAATCACGTGATCAGTGTTGTTTTGGTTTTTTCTCGAATAGTGATGCCATCTATTGGCCTTTGCTTACAATACGCGAGTGTCATGTGGTATCACAAATTCTCGGTGATGACCATCAAGGGAAGTTCGATTCTGTCTAGGTCACCACATCAAAATGTAATCAAATGTATCAAATCTAATCTCTGCGGATTAACTGCTTTTGATCAAGTGATTGAACACGGCAAATGTTTAGCTCGTCAATCTTTGTTGATTGAAGATGTTACATCTAATTTGCGGCATCTCTGGTTTAATGATAATAACACTCTCTACACTCAGTTGTTTGATTCTAAAGCTGAATCAATTCACAGATGGAGAATCGATTCGAATGGGTCGTTGAGAGGTGGACGACATTCAAAACGATTTTTACTAGTCCATTTCGATACTGACCAGCAATTGGCCATAGCCACCAGATGTAAGTTATCATCACTTTTGAATGCAATTCTCACTGATTCATTTCACCGAATAGATTTACGATCAAAACATGGAGTCAATGTCCACAATAATATGTGCTGGCTAAATGATTCCATCAAAGTGATCAAGAACACTGACAAAATCAAAATATTTTTCAAGCCAGATATTCTCTCACAGGGTTCAATGAATAGGTATCGAATAATAAGAGCAAAGAATGATGAACCAATCACAAATTTTGACGATTATCTCCTAAAGCAAGCATCTCGTCATATGCAAAGATACGAAAATAATGAAGCACAAATCACACATCTAATTGAGAGTGTCATGCAAGGTGAAGACTTGATTCCGATTGAGCAGTATCGAATTCGATTCATGATTTGCCATCAATTAGAACAAATGCTCAAACAATCATTGATTCAACCAAACAAATTGATACCGTTCGGATCGGATGTATCTGGATTTGGCTGTCAAGATTCTGACTTGGATTTATGTTTGGTCAATTCAAATAGCAAAAAAATTCGAACTCAGAGGTCGGTCAAGATATTGCGTTCTCTTTCCTCAGTCATCAAATCGACCATCCAAATGGATGATCGTTTCTACATACGACATTTCCCGCAAATCCAATGCATTTTTAAAGCTTTTGTGCCAATCATCAAATGTCGTTCTCGAATAATGCCAAGCTTCAACATTGATATTTCGGTCGACACTGAATGTAACAGTGGCATTCAGATGGCTTCATATCTGCATCACTGTTCAAACAGTTCTCCATCAGTCAGAGGTTTGATTCTCTTTTTGAAATCTTGGGCCAAATTCCATGGTAAGTCATGACCACTGTTTTGACCATTTACTTATTTGTTATCATTCATTTGCATAGGCATCATACATTCGATTCCTGGCAATTGGTTTTCGAGTTTTCAATTGACCATGCTGGCCATTGCTTATCTCCAACAAGAACGGGTCATCTCAACCATTAATGATTGGCAAAAAGGATCAGCAAATATTCCACCAGAATCAATAAATAATAAGACTGATGTTGATCAACTTATTCAAGGATTCTTTCAATTTGTAATTGATTACAATTTCTGGACACAAGCCATTGATTTAAGAACTGGACAAGTTGATGTGGCCAAACCAATGACATCGAAAACAAGTGCCTGTTACATCATTAATCCTTTCATTGATCACTTGAACATAACCAAAACAGTGTCCGATGTGGAATTGGAGCGTTTTCTGAGTTTATGTAAACAATCTCTGCATTTAATTCAACAAGATCATTTCCATTACAGTCACCTTTTCAGTGATCGTGTTAATGATCGATTGCGAGCATTTATCAGCAATAAATAATGATAATAGTCAAATAAAATGTAAATAATTCAAATTTTAATATGATTCATATTCTAAACATTTCTCTCAGGTTATCTATATGCACACATATTTATTCATCATTTGCGTAATCGGCTGGATTCTTGCGACTTAATCTTTCATTTTCTTGATTGCCCCACTTATAAACTAGATAACTGATCAAAAAAGGTGGTGCTGCATACGGGAAAACACTGTTAAAGTCGCGTCTGAAACCATTCCAAGCGTTCTCTAAATAATTTGGGAAAGCTTTCTGTTCGTACGGTGACAAGCGAACATAAATCACATTACGAATGAATGCAAGATTACCGAATTTTTTTCCACCCATTTTGCTGTGATCATCATTTAGATTAAATCAACAATTACATTCATAATCAAATCATTAATTATTAATTTAAACTTACCAATTTTACAATTATTTGTTTCGTGTTTCGAGTTAAATCAACAATAACAAATATTTCATCAAAGGTTATTCGCAAAACTAAAGCTATCCTGTTCATAAACTAAAGTACCGAAAAAACTATTTGATCATTCATAAACAGTATGACAAAATAAATAATAAAATAATATTTCAATAAATTTTATTTAGTTTTAATTAATTTTAATGCAAAATTAAATCAAATCATTCATCACTTTTTATCGGCATTCTTTTTTTGTTGGATCATTTCGCGGATGTTATTTTCAGTTTCTTTGACTTTTGCTTCTTGATACTCTTTGGCCTGTTTCATTGCTCGTATTTTTTCTTCATTCTTTTCGATACGAGAATCCATCAAAGCCAGCACTTCAGGTCGATCTTGTCGGGCAAAAGCTCGTCCTAAGCCAACGAAACATTGATGACCAGGTTTCAACTCGGACACTGTTTTCTTTGTTATCTCATAAATTAAAGCTTGACGTTCACATGTTGATATTTCTGCTTCGATGTGTCGAACCTTTTCACGTGTGTTCAGAACTTGGATTTGTAACTCTTGGAATGCTCTCGTCAATTCTGGATCAGCCATCGAAGCCATTTTCTTAAATATTGTTTGCTCTTTAATCAAACACCAATCAACAATGCGGTTTTAGACTACTTGCTACTGACTCTCAAACACAAACGCTAGATGGAGCTCTTCAATTTTGTTAACAATTTGAACTGAATTCAATAAATGAACATATGGACAAAGTAATGGTTAATTGAAATTAATATTAAATTTTAATTAAAAATGAAATAATGCATAACTAAGTGAATCAAAAACTAAGATTAAGATTAACATGCAAATAAATGTTTAAATTTGAATCGAAAATTTCAAGCGAACAATTGAATTTAGATGACTTAAAATAGTTGATATCTCTTCGAAATGATTGGCCAATCTGGATAATGTAAAGCAGTTGAATACATTGAATTTATGATTACTATTCGAAATGGATGATTGTTGCTGTTGTTGTTGTTGGTGATGAACAGTTTGCCCGATATTGCCATTACTCAATGAAAATATGGAGCAAAAATTGTCCATGGACTGATTGGAAAATCCGGTGAAATGTTGATATAATTGATATTCATTTTGTATGATGGTCAGTAACAAACTATTCAAATTATTTATTATCGAAATATCACTGTCAATCGAACATTCATTATTACGATTGCTGTGAGTGATGCAATATAAATTCTTAATCAAAATCATGGCCAATAACAATGGCTGATATCGATATTTGTGCTTTAATGATAACAACTCTTTTCTATCATCATTCAGATTTGCCGTCCAACTTGAAGTGAATGAATGTTGCTTGTGATTGCTCAGCAATTGTTTATTGTCAAATAATTTGTATGCTTTCAAAAATGCTTCATGACATATTATTTGCAATCTGGACTGCTGATTCTTGTTTGATAACAAATTGGTGAAATTATCTCGGCTGTTGTTGGTCTGTTCATTTGATTGATGACTGATTATGGCTGATTGATTATTGCCAATTATGTTGAGCTGATCAAATAAATGCTTTAAATTCAAATCAAACATTTGTTCGCCACAAATGAATTGATTGTAATTCAATATTGAATTCTTCAAAAAGGGATACATTGAGCCAAACATCAGTATGAGCAGCAAATATTTGGATTGATTCAATAATAAATTTTGAATTATCAAATTTAATTGCCGAAAATCATCTAAAAATGATATAAATTTACTTAGCATCTCATTGGTTAACATCAATAAATATTCAATTATGATTATTGTGTTTTGCTGCTGAACACTGATCTTATTAGCTTCTTCATGATTATTATCAACACAATCATGCTCATGATAATTTGATGATAATTGATTCATTTGTGACTCAATTGATTGTAAATAAAAATGAAATTGTTCATATAATTTATCGATGAACAATGAATATGATTCATACAATTTTTGCTGAAATGATATTGTTTCACTATTAAAGATTGCATCCCATGGATCTAATCTATTCAATAAATCATACAATTAATCATAAATGTTTAGCTTATCACTCAACAAACCTTTTTAATTTTTGCTCCAGAATCGATGGTTCATATTTCATACCAGCGTCAATACATTTTTTAAAACGACATGACTTACAACAACGCCTTCGATTTTGTTCAACCATAATGGGACACCTGGACTTTGGCTGTTGCTGGTTGATGCATTTATAAATGTCAAGGTATCCATTATACATTTCCATATCAGTGCTGCAATCAATCAATTTTCTACGGTCGATTTTCAATGACATTGTGGCTAGGATGGTGCGTCGAAAGAAACCTTTACATCCTTCGCATGCAAACACTCCGTAGTGACGACCGGATGCAAAATCACCACAAATAACACATTGTGGATTAATTGCTTCATTTTTAAAATTACGTTTCAGCTGTTTCGATATCAAAGTCGATGATTTGTTCTGAGATGTCTGCACTTTTAGCAGTTTTCTCTTCAAAATGCCATGAACATTTAACACTGATTTCGATGATTTAGTCGCTGATGTAATCAACGATGTCATTGGTCGAGGTGGTGGCATCAATTGTGCTGTCGAAGAAGGGTTGTCACTGTCATTTTGAACCATTGCTGATTTCTGTTCATTGATCATCAGCAATTTACAACTTGAAGTGTTCATCGATGTTTGACAATCATTTTTATTATTTAATGTCATTATTTGATCTGATAATGCTGTCTTTGATTGACCATTATCTTCTTGTTTGAAGTGCAACATTTGATCTTCATTCATTGATTGTAATGTTGCTGAGGATGATGATGGCTGTGGATATTCACTTTTAATTCCATAATCGATATGATTGTGATTAACAATCAAATTATCATTCATTTGATTCGATGATTGCTCCATAATCATTTCATCGAAAGCATCACTTTCATTATTCATTATTTATCATCATTAAACTAATTTTTATTTTTATTAATTTGATATTAAAACTCAAATATTTAAAAACAAAGTCAAAGTTAAAATCGAAAATAGTAAACACATCAACCATTGACAAGTGGATACTATTTTTTTAATTAATTTTCAAACTGAACCAATCAAAAATCGAACAAGCAATTGGCCAAACATTGACAATGAAAAGTTCATTGCTTTTTATAAAGAAAAAATTGTCCAAAATCAATAGAATGACCTATGAATTGTATGTAAATGACTAGCAAAATGTGATAAATTCGTCATTTTTATTTGATTCATTTTAGTGTAATTATATTTATTTTCAATTCATTTTTCATTTTGACTCAGTTGTTTATTCATCCAAAGCATTCGATTGGACAACTTTTTGATCGGCTGATTCACTTTTTTCATTGATTGCATTATCAACTTGATCAATTATAATCGATGTGGATGGCTGCGGCTCGTTTTGCTTCGATTCAAGCTGTTGGTCAGAATTTTTCACCGAATTCGGTCTCGATTTATTTGTTGACTTTGCCGAGTGTCGTTCATTTGAATCCATTTGGTTGTCAGTATCTCCATTGATATGATCACTGTCCACACGATCATCTTCATTACTATTTTTCGAAGTGAATTTTTCCACAAATTTTCTTGCTTTTTGTTTTTTACTTTCTAATATTTCATTACGTTTTTCCTCGGCCTTTTTTTGTTTTTCAATTATTTCTTCATTTGTTTTTTGTTCATGATTAATCGACCAAGATTTGCCCAATGAACTTAATTTGGGCAAACGTCTGGGAAAACGTGATTGCAGTTTGAGAGGATCCATGATTATTTGTTCACCATTTTCATTGTTTGTCGCATCTGATGGCATATTTTCAGCATCACCACTGTTTTTGCCAACAGCATTTGCCAATGATCCAACACCTTTCTTAATTTTCTCACGTAACGTTTGTCCATCACTAACAACATTTGTTGTTAATTCTTTGGTTTTATCGTCAACAGTTATTTCAAAAGCAATCGGTTTAGGAATGTTGTCACTAGGTGCAACTTGATACAGACATATTTGTCAGTCAAATCAAATAATGATGACAAATCATTATCATATTTACCTTGTGATGGCGTCATTGGACGCACTTTAGCCGAGCTACTTTTACTTGTATTACCATTGGATAATGTATTTGCTTTATTTGAATCACTTTTAATGTCATTCACATCTGAATTGATTGTTTTTTCTTTTCTAAAAAATTTCGATTTACCATTTTCTTTGATTTGTTTTTCTTTGTTTATGATCAATGATTTTTCTTTGATTTTATCTTTTTTAGTTTTTTTATTGTTTGTTGTTATTATTTGTTGCTGTTGTCCATCATTTGAATCAGTTGATTTCTGTCCAAAACATGTAACCACTTGTCCCATTATTGAAGTATCAATTCTGTTGGAAAACACTGAGATAATTGAATTGTTATTAATCAATAATCAATGCAATTCATACAATACAATTAATCAGTGGATTAGGTCAATGTCCAGCAAACACTAATTTTAGAATAGTAATGTATTTTATGAGAAGCAATCAATGAATATTTGCTGGAATTCAATTAGTGATTTAAGCAAATGCAAAATAACAAATGAAATGAGAATAGTGTTGACTGCTTTCAGCAATAATTTAAGTGTAAATGTATGAATATGATCTTTTGGGAGAAAACAGTTAAGGAATCTTGTCGTTTTGGTATTATTCGAATGCAATCATAAAAAAATATTCTTCATTCGGTTTCACTTGTCAACTTGGATTATTGTTAGAGGATTTTCAATCGATTCGATTGATTATTTTTTGCCTCTCTTCACTACAGAAAGTGATACACAAATAAATTGTCTTATTTTATATATGAATTGTCAATTACATATTTATGGCCGTCACCATCCATGGATACCAGAATTATTTTGAATTTAAATTCAATAAATCTACCATGACAACCATTACGATTTGTTTCACCATTCTTGTTCGATAATATTGTTTATCACATTTCATTCATCAGATCGAATTGATTACAGTCATATCATTCAATAATTCAATCGATTAGATCGTTTCAATTCTTGATCAATTGTTTGGCTTCGATCATTTTATTCAAAACGGAAAACATTCCTCCGCAAATGAATTTAAGTAATGTTAAGATATTGCCATTTTTTATATAAGTCTCAAGGTTACACAACCACAAGTCATTACTTGGCCACAAAAATGTTTCCCTGTCTTTAAAGATGATAAATTACTTTTTTCTGAGTAATTTTAAATATTTATAAATTATTACCAGTCATCACAAGCATTCATTACTTTCCCTTTGATTCAACATATTTTATTGATTTGTTTATCAATCAATTAAATGACGGTTATCTTTTAATGTTGAATTTTGTCATAAAGAAAACTTTTCTTAATTGATCATTTTCTCCCAGAAATCAAATTCAATCCAATTTGCACTCTGAAAAAAAATTTAAAGTCGTCATTTATGAATATGTTCAAATTTTAACAAGACAGTCACAATCGGCTGCAAATTTAGTTGTTTCTAATGCTACTATCACCAAATTGTATGCCAAATTATTGCTTTGATTCAGTGCTACTACCACCAACAATGAATCCATCGTGACTTTTGACAATGCCTTTCGATACCAAGAACCGTAATCTAAATGAAAAAACCAGCACCACTTTTTGTTTATGTTTGGTTAATGATAATGTTAATTAATTTATAATGAACATTTGAATATTTAGATTAATTGATTGTAATCTTAATTTGAAATATCGAATAATACCACCAATCATAATCGACAGACAATACGAACGATGACTGATGCTGGGTTTTTTCGTGGTACAAGTGCTGATCAAGACAATCGTTTTTCGGATAAAGCAAAAAAATTATTGAAACAATTGAAATTCAGTGATGTTCTTAATCAAAAAATAGACATAAAAAAAGTAAATTTAAATGTCATTAAACCATGGATTCAAAATCAAATAACAATGTCATTAGGTTTAGATGATGATGTTGTCTCCGAATATATCATCAATCAGTTGGAACAAGAACGTTTCCCTGATGGCAAAAATATGCAAATCAACATAACCGGCTTTCTTGACGGAAAACGTGCTCGAGAATTCATGGATAAATTATGGACTCTGCTTTTAGATGCTATGTCCACACCAGATGGTATTCCGCAACAGTTGGTGTCGGATAAAATTGCCGAAATACAAAAACGTGATCAAGACAATAAAGATGAACAGTCCAAATCAATGAATGAGTCAAATGGATTGACCACTGAATCAGTGAAGAAGGAGAAACATCTATCCCTATCACAACGTAAGTCCAGAAGCAAAAGTCCTATACGTAATCGTAATAGTCGTAGTCATAGTCAAAGCCGCCGAAGAAAAAATTCTGGACATCATGAAGACTCTCGTAATAAGCAACGAAGCAATAGTCGATCACCAGTCAAACATCATTCCCGCTCTGAATCAAGTTCGGTGGAACGCAAACCCAGAAAACGATCGAAATCAAGGTCACGATCTAGATCTTTGTCACCCAATCGTCGTCAGCGTGCTATTGCTCGCAGACATTCAGAGTCAAGATCGCCATCTTTGTCATCGCCACCACCGCGTCCTAGATTCATTGATCTTAGAAGAGGTCGGCGACGCTTCCGATCACCATCGCATTCACCTCCATATTACCGTCGACGTGGCGGTGGGCCACCTCATCGTTATAGAGAACCATATCGTCCTCGTCGTTCACCGCCTTTATCACCACGTGGTAATCCTCGACGTCGTGATCGTAGTTATTCAGGCTCACCATTACCAATTAATCATGACAAACATAATTCACCCATGTCCAATCATCGCCGTCATTCGCCTTCATCACGCAAACCCATTCATAGATCTCTGTCCCGTTCATTAACTCGATCACCAGCAAATCATCAGCAGCATAGATTTCAAGAGTCATCTCCAACAACAAGACGTAATTATTATGCCGATGATACGAATGATTTGAATGTTCCTAATCAAAAATTGCATCGTCAAAATGCACTGCCTTCGAATTATCATAATCAATCAAGCGGTCAATTCAATGAAAGGTAGTCTTTTCTATTTTATATTTGAACTGTCATTTTTCATTCTTCTTTCATTCCATTTGCAGAATCAAAGAACATAACGAAAACGTAAAAAAAGCCAAACATTCAAAGCATTCAGTTAGTTCAGATGAAGATGATGAAACAGTGAAAAAAACAAAGAAAAAGCATCGCAAAGACAAACGCAAAAAGGATTCGGAGGATGATGATGATGATGAAGTGAACGTAAGCGAAAAGCGTAAAAAACGCAAACACAAAAAGCATAGTTCCAAAAAACGTCGAAAGCATTCAAAACATCGCAAACATCGTAAGCGAAAGAATGATAGTTCCGATGAGGACAATGAAGATGATGATGAAAATGATGATCATGATCAGCATATTTCTGACGGCGAAATCCGAGAATCATCTTCGAAGAAAAAATCGTCAAACAGTGGCAAAAAGAAGAAATCGAAAAAATCTAAAAAATCAAAGAAAAGCTCCTCCAAACGCCGTCATAATGATTCCTCGTCATCTTCATCTGAACAATCAGAATCTGATTCAGAAGACGATGAAAACGATGCTGAACTGAAAAAACAACGAAAAGCCCAAACAAGTGACAGGAAAAAACGTCGTAAACACCATCGTCGCCAATCAAGTGAAGATAGTGGACATGAAGATGGCGATTAACTGCTTATTACTGTTTATTTGGCATGTCTGTTTTTGGCAATTTATTACAATTGAATTATTCTACCATTTTGTATAACTTTTGGATCAATTTTCATTTAAAATCATTTCGATTATAAACAAATGACTATCATTTTTATCTCACAAAGCGCTAACATTCGATTCAATCAAAATTTCATTTCAATCCAAAGATTGCTGATGATGAACATCAATTATGTGATCTTGTCTGTTGATTATGTTCATGTCCATTACTTTTGGCTCTGCTGGGTCATTATCAATTGCATCATTTGTATCATGTCCATCAATTTGGTGGCCATCATTGTGCCATCGGTGCTGTTGCTTGGGCGGAAAGTGTTTATCGTGTATTGAGCGTAAACGGTGGATTTTTCTCTGTTTTTGTTGTCCTTTAAATGTTAATGCATTTGATTTGTTTGTGGCTTTCTTCAATAATCCCGGATTCGAAAATATTCCTCGTCTTTTTTTGAAACGAGCGCTATCATTTGAGATTAATCATTAATTAATTGCTTTTGTTAACTATCAACTGAAACTGACTTACCGACTAAACAGATTAAGTGCGACACACATACCAACAAACATAATAAACATAATTATTATGATCATCAACATTTGATTGTTTTTCAAATTTTTATTCCATGGATATTTAGCATTGTGGTCATTATTCGATCGATTGTAATATGAATGGCAATGGCCTATCCGATCAGAACAAACATTTTTCAGAAACGATTTCATTCATTTCGAAATTAATCAATTAAATACCTTTCAGACATTTCAATTTGATTGATTCGTTCAAATCAAGTATATTATTAGTTGTTTTATTCGAACAATCGTCATCATTTGTGCAACTTGGTCGTTCATTTATTGTCTGATTGATATTTTCTATTATTTGAATGAAAAACAAACAAATAATTCAATTCACTTTGAATGATAATCATTAATTAATCAATATTTCACAATTGAATTTTCTCTCATTCCATCATATAAATGTTGATTATTAAACAAACCTTGAATGGATGAAATATTCAAAGAAGTGAATGTGTCAACGTTTATAATGACTAAAATAATCATTTGTGACATCATCATCTCCATTATTTCCTGCTTTTATGTTCTCTCAAATTCAAATTATACACAATTATTCAAAGGGTTTTCACTTGTGAAAAGTTGTCATTTCATATTGAAAATAAAATCAAAAAAAGCGAAATCAAACCATTTCTGGTTTTCATGATCTGGGTTAATGTGAAAAAAACTGGCAGTGAAAGCAGAATTTGCCAGCAGAACAAACATTTTATGCAACAGCAATCGTCAAATGATTGATGAACCAATGAAACATTTTGCTTCTATTTTTCTATGATTTTTCACTCATATCTCTTATCTTTGATAATTACATTTGGCCACAAAAATGTCAGCAAAATATCAAAATGATAACAATTATCAATTATTCTATCGGCCAAAATCCTACAATAAACCATTCTTTCTATAACAAATAATGGAAACAATCGATTCTCATTCAATTAATTAATTCTTTCCATTTCCTATGAAAAATGATGCAGCACAAGCAATTGTCTTTGTGCTCAATCGATTAATGACTATGAAGTATGACTTAAGAATTGAATTTTGACTGCCATCAAAATTTAAGAATATTTCAATTGAACAGCATTCCAATACATTTGCAATCATTCAAAATGTTAAAACTGCTACCACAAATAGATTTGAATTTGTGGAAATGATGAAAGATTTTAATAATGATTCCGATGTCAACAAATTCATTTCTATATAATTCACTTATACTTTAATGCATATCGTCTTCATGCTTCATTTTTCTAAATGTTTGTCACAGTCATGGTCAATAATCACTTTGTTTATTCAAAATATTTTTCAAAGAACCATTTGCCTGCATTTAGCGCTTAGTTAAAACACAAATCATAAAACAGCAGGAGACTAGAAAGAGTTGAAACTCAGGTCAAAAGTCGTTGAAAAAAATATTTTTTGCCAATTTTCTTTAATTAAACTTGGATTAGCTGGAAAATTTTACTTTTCTAAATTCCATTCTTTGTTTCGAGTTGTTTTTCCTAAGAAATGATTGGTTAACTAAGGCTTAGTATTAATGCATAAACCTGCAAAACTCTGCAAATATCACCATTTACACTTTTACCAATTTTCAAATCGGAAAAACCAAAGCTCAATTATTCAAAAAGGCTTGAAGCATTCTCAAAGACCTTTTTGCCAAAATATGAATGATGAATATTTAAATGTTTAATTTTCTCAAAGATAAATTCATTTTAGTTTTCAACCTCAAACTTTAACAATCAAAAATTCAAAATCTAAATTCTAAAATGAATATGAATATTCGATCAACCATTCGATCAATGAAAAATGGCCAACATCCGTCATATAAAATTGTGGTCAAAAATGGACAACGTGTCACTTGTCCAATTAATAATGATGAATTTGAATCAAGCCTTCACTATGAAGACGTACGATCTCACGAAGTGATCCTCAAAAACATCCCGCAAGATGTCAAAGAAGATGATTTGATACCATTTGTTTGTCAGGCTGGTCCCATCTACCAGATACGTTTATTGTTAACGTTTTCATTGGCCAATCGTGGTATCGCATTCGTAACTTATGGCAATGTAGATTCGGCATATCGTGCAATACAATTACTGAATGGCCAGTTAATTAAAAGAACATCATCAAAACGACCAACCATTTCGGTTGAGTTTGCCGTTAATAACAATCGCTTGAAAATATCTGGCATCCCCAAACATATTCGAAGCGATGAGTTGGATGAGAAACTGAAAATTCATTCAATTCGCATAATAAAATTGTTTTCATCAAACCATCACAAACTAGAAGCGATTGTGGAATGTAAAAATCATCAATCGGCATCCAATTTACGCCGCTTGTTCGCAGCTGGTCTCATCAAAATTGATGGTCATTCATTGAATGCTAGTTGGGCTCGTCCGGTCCATTATTCGCCTGCTATCGATGCTATTCATTTTGATTGTTCGTAATATTTCATTATTTTTACTCTTTTTTTCTCAATTTTTTCTAATTAACATTTCAATGTAAATAAACATATTGTTCATTGTTCAAGGTTGTTGTTCGATGCTCATTTAAAAGGTATAATTTACATTTATTGCAAATGATTTCGTTTAAATCAATGCAATCATTTATTATATGTTGACGTTTATTCTCCATTCGTATACAAATGTTGTCATTTATTTATCAAATTAAATCTAAATCTAATGCATAATATGTTGATGAAAAGAATCAACATTTGGACAAATCATAATCAAAACATAGATTTCCTGATTTTGATGTAAAAATCTTTGATGTGAATGGCATATTTCAATGTTCATATTTAGATGTGTGATTCATATTTAATGTATTCAAACATTTATTTGTTATGAATCATCATTTGATGAATCCTCATGTTTCGCAGGCTGCCAACAAGTTGATCAACCAGAAAGGATGCAACCATCAATGATTTAAACAATTGTTATGTGATTATGTGCACTCCTTTCATGAATTCATCTCATAATCATTCATTCGATCGTTGAAGCTTGTCGATTCAACTTTTATTCTTCCACAATGAATCATTGGCAAGTGCTATTAGTGTTTTTATTAGCATCAATTATCAATTGTTCAACATTACATGATCGACCAAAATTCGATTTTAATGAAGAATCAGATGATGACAATGATAATGATCATTTGTATGCCACCATTGATTGTAATGTATGATTTTTATTTTAATTAAATTATCAAATTATCTTAATCTAAAATCTAATCACTTTCTTCAAAAAGGTTGGCGATGAACATGACTATGTAATGGCAACACAGAGTTCATTATTCAACAGTCAAGATGATGATGACATTCAAATTAAAACCAGATTTAAATTAAAATGTTTACAGAAAATGGATTGGCTTAATCAAACCGATAATCGTTTGATGCGTGCACAATTATTTCAAGTTTCAATTCAAACATTACAACCCATTCGTTTGAAGCGAAATGATAAATTATCAATTCAAAGTAATTCCAATCAAATCGACAATTCCAATCGCCCACTACAGATGGCCTCATTGTTCGCTGCTTTGAAAGATTTGGACAATCAAAGTAATAAAACTGATAATTTTGATAATTTAAAAGTTGGTGCTGTAAATGGCTTTTTTGCCGAATTATCGAAGCGTTTTGGCGATTGGTTTACACAATTGATTCGCAAATTTGTGGAATATATTCGTCAATTAATGTCGAAAAGTCGTCAGTCAGGCAGTCCATTACCTATGGATTTGTTTCAGTGCAATTTTGATGGAAATATTGTGCAAAAGAATAATAGTCGCAATAATAGAATTCGTCGTAGTAATGACAAATTCAATAATCATAAACCAATCGATCTGGAACAATTTACGAAAAATTACTCTGATCTCTATAAACATCCATTCAAATTTTTACAATTATCAGATGGATCTATTCAATCAGTTCAAATATCTGAATTGGACACTGATCCAAATGTGATTCAATACAAAAAATTCATTGCACGTGCTTTTGGAACACAATTAGACGAACGCAAAAAACGTATCATCGAAAATGATGATCTTGGTATTCATTACTGCAATTATCAAATGGAATTTGATGAACCCAAAGTGATTGAACCAAATTCGTACTTGAAAAATAGAAACCGAACCAAACGTTTTGATGATCATGAATCCAAACATGTCGTATCCGTTTTGAGACAATTCAAAAATGATGATATCATTGTCAAGAGAAATCCAAAACAGTTTCGCCCAAAAATGTCAATCATTCGTGATTCAAATGATGATGCTGAGCCTTTAATAAAACATATGGATTTCGATGTGCAAGAAGTGCAACTAATCCGAGATAATATGGTGGTCGCCTCAGGTATTTTTCAATTTTATATTAATTAATTGTCAATGCAACTTAACTTCTGTTCAAAAGGTGGCTATTTTCAAGGTTTCATGCCCGGATCAGATGCAAATAGAATTAATCGTCGTAAGCGCTCGAACAACATGCAAACAGAATGGATTGATACATTTTTGCGAAAACATTTGAATTTGAATATGCAGTATTCGATGGTGGTATGTTTGTTTTAGTATTTTCTTATTGTTTGAATGCAATTCACAAACAAACAGATAAAAAACATTAATTTTGATTTTGTGTTTATTTATGCTTCATCTTATATTTCATGTGATTATGCTTACGTTTGCTGAAAATATTATCATCATCATTTTTATTATTTTTGTTGACATTTTTCCGGAACATTTTCTGGTTGCGGATTGAAATTAATGAACCAAAACGATGATATGAAACATTTTTTTATTTTTTCTGCTTAACTTTATCGTCACCTTTTTACAATCGTATGAACACCACCCTCAAAAAAAACTCATCTAACCTGACCGGAATTCTTTTTTACTTTGAAAAATATTCTTCCATCTTTTGTTTTGATTCATTATTTTATTATTATGAATCATACATTTTGTTTCAAAGAAATTGAATAATATTCATAATCAAAAACGAATTCGTCGTTCAAGTTCAATGCATCAAAATGAATCAGGTATCAGTTGTTTACTGGCCATCAGACAACAGTTTTATAAATTGATGACTTTGAATAATCATTTTTCATTGTTTCGTCTACTGGCATTTCGCCACATACAGATACGCCATCATCATCATCATCATCAATGCAAACATCAACAGCAATAATTAATTATGCTGACAAAATTGTCAAACGCTTTGGTTTGTTTATTTATTTATTTAATACAAACATATGAATTATTATTCAAATATTTACTTATTCATAATTATTTTTGTTCATCATTAAAAATTATTCCATTTGACAATCACAGAACGCAGCTCCCCAGCCCAAACGCAACACCGACCCAAACGTGAAGCAGTGAACTCTGAATTGAATGAAAATAACAAAAATGTTATCTGCAATAAATATCGATCATCATCCAATTGGTGGCAAACAAACAGTAATAATGATAATAATCAAAGAGAAAATGAAATCGATTTTGACAGCAAAGTTATAATTGATCAACTCGATAATCATTATGACAATGATGCGATCGAATGTTACGAACACAAACGATTTGGTTCAAATCTAATAAGTGTCAATTTTAATCGCAGCATTCTCACTAAATTCAACAGTAAAAGTGACAGTCAAACTGGCAAAATGGAAAAATTCGAGACAAAGTATAAATTATCAGCCAAATTATTTGATTATGATTTAATATCGGGACAAATTAATTTAATTGATGACAAATTAGAGAATAATACCAAATTATCTCTCAACTTGTTCGGTTCAACATATGATGATTTGAATATATGCCAAATACGTGATAGAGATTTTCAACAATCTGGCACCATTCCACTGTTCATCGAAGATATTTGGTTTCGTACAAATATTGCACTTAAGTTGTTTTATAAATTGAATTTCAAATTAGACTTGCCATATTTAGATTGTAACGGACAGCCAACCATGAACCAAATAATAACACGTGCAATGAATGATCAATTAGAACTGAAACAAAATGCCAAACTGGAATTTTCAGCCATCGCACAGGCTAATTTATTGGTAAACTTATTAATTAAACTTTGTCTATTCACTAATTCAATAGCAATATTCATATATTCTCCAATCTTTAGGTTGTTAATGCTCAAATGCGCTTAAATGGTTCGTGAATCACTGTTTTTTATTTGTTTTGCTTGTCTGAATTCTCATAATTATTATTTTTGCTTTTTCTGTTCATTTATTTTATTCACAGGGAAATTTGATATGGATTCTTCTGTAGATTTCACTGGTGATGCTAATCGTGGCAATAGTTGTTTGTCGGCCAGAACATTTGTCAAACCAATGAATGTTAATGTGGATGTTTATTATGAGGTACTCTTTTTGCACTATCTTTGCTCAGATAATAATAATAATAATAATAATAATAATTGTCCATTTTCTAATTTTAAAAATTTCAATTGCATTTCACACATTTTTTTGAACGCATTTTGGGCGACCACACTACAGTTTTATCATCCGATATGTAATAAATGGATGATGGATAGTTGGAAACCGAAACCATTGTCGTGGAAATTAAGCGAAAACTATCGTCAATCATGGACGCCCAATGATTTTTGTGCTGATAATGCTGCTTTGAATTTGTTGAAATGATAAATTTTTCATTTCAATAAATTTTTATAAAAATCTTTTTCTCTGATTCATTTCTGACTAATTTTGTTAATGCAGAAAAATGATTCAATGATTATCTCTGCGAATAACAAATAAATTCATACACTTTTTAATTGTCATCATTAAGAAACGAAAAACTTTTCTTCAAAACAAATTCAATCTTTTATTTCATTGGTCTGAATTTTTTTAAGTGAAATTAATGCAATAAACAAAGTGAAATTTCCATTTCATTAGCAAAACTTTTCTTCACAATTGCATTCGATGCATTTTTGTTTATTTGTTTAATGCCAACTAATTTTCACTAAATTAAAATGGCTTTGAATATTCATTCATTTCTCTAAATTACACTCTCTCCATTTATTTCCCTAAAAATAATTTTCCTCATTCAAACCTTTACGAGTGGGCCTAAAGATGAAGAGGCTTGATGCATTGTTTTTGTTTGAAAATTTGGTGAGTATAAATATTGAAAAAAATATAATCCAGTGAATTGTAAATTTGTCAAAAATTGTCAATTTTTATCTAATTTTAGAGTGAAATAAAATTCAAAATTTCAATATTCAAAACACGTTAAAATTAAATTGGAGAAGCAGCAGCATCCTTTCTTGGAATTTAAATATTTAGTGTTTGAATCGATTTTTTCAATTCAAACAAACAACAATTGACAATTGACAAATGCAATAATATTTATTTTATTTTTTAACTTTAATTTTGTCATCCAAATTCTGCTAAATTTTTTATGAATTTTCTCACCAGAATTTCCAAGGCAAAGTTGGCAGAATTTTTGTTTGACAAATTCGTGACAAACTAAAACTTGACTAGGCGCAGACTATAAAAAATGAATGACGCTATAATCTAAATATAATTTAAATGTGATTAACTTTCAAACACAAATTCTCTTTTTGTTTGAAAATATTAAAAAATCGATGAAATGAATACTCTTCTCTTTTCTCTCGGTGAACATTGTCAGATGCTCAAAGAAAATGTTTTTGAATTGAAAATTCTGCTTTTGTGATCCATCATCAAAGTCAATAAAAGCAAAGAAAAAATGGTGAATTTAATGATAATCTTGCCGACAAATATTATTCATGAATCAAGAGAAAAATGGGTTTCTGGTTCATCTTTATTCACATTGAAATAAATTTACTTATTTGATATATTACTAGCATTTGGCTGCACATAATAATATTCAATTCTTGCCAAAAACAATTTACTAAATTTATGGATCGGTTAAAATATATTAAACAATCATAATTGTAATGGCAATTCATATTATCCAGAGACTTCAAAATGATAAATATTATTTATTTCAATGTTCATACTCTTAGAAACAATTAAGCATTAATATTTATAAGAACCATGATCAATATCATCATCATCATCATCATATTCACCAATTCCTCCATATATTCCAAATATTCCTAAATACTTCTCCATTTGAATGTGATCAATTGTTCAATGAATGGCCGTCATTTATTTATTCTCAATTGCAATCACTCCAATCATTGGAATGTTATGATTGTCATTTTTTAATCATTTCGTGAACAATGATGGCTAAACAATTTCATTTATTGATCATATTGGCCATAAATTATCATCTTATTTTGCATCATTTCTCACAATCAAAGCCCAGTTCGTTGCTGCATTCGGTTTAAAAGTTGAAAATGTTTGCCCATATGAAGAACAAATCTATTCAAAAATTTCCTTTATTTCGAATAGTATTAATATTTTGATATGTCTAATTTTAATCACAATAAACAATGATCAATTGGTAATTGTATTGTGAATCTTCGTTTTTTCAGAATAATCAGAGCCACTTGAAGATTACAAGATTTCTCCAACGTCAATTAGTTGTTCCAAAATCAAATATTTTCAGTCCAAATTTCCATGATTGAAATTGCAGCCGAACAGCAGAAACTGGAAGAAATGAAATAGAACCTAAATTGTATTATTGATGATATCGAATATCAAGCGCACAGATATCGATATAAACAATGGTTGTTTTATTAGGTAATAAAATTATTAATATTTTCTATTTTCCATTCAAAATGTTTTGTCATCCAAATACTAATGTGATTCAATTTAACGATTATTGCATTTGCAAGGAATTCAAAAGTGAACATGAGTCAAATATTTGCCATTTTTCTAATATAAATGGAAATTTCTCCATGTTTTCATACCAAGTAAGAATATTGAAATATTGGAATCGCTATTTTGATAACAATAAAATTTCATTGTATTTTGGTTCCGTATAAATTGATGATCATAATGATAGCAACCATGAACACGAATAAACAAATTTTCGATATTTTTTACCATAAAATGAAAACATATACTTTCTATGTTTTTATCATTCATTTTTGGTTTGGCATCCATTTAATGCTTGTGATGATTATAATCAAGCAACCAAATACAATGACAATCATTGCTTAATGTAAAAGATGCTCATATTTCATATTTATTCTTTTCAGCTTGCATTTTTGCATTATTTATTAACTTTAATGATTGTTAATAGTGTGAATGGTAAATCGATTTGATTGAAGATAATCGATGATGTTTTGCTAATAATTTAACACATTTAACATATTCATTTCATAGAGCAAAGTTTGTTGCAACAAATATTGCATTCATTCATATGAATATTGATATTTGTTTAAATCATTGCCAACATAAATCGATAATCAATGTTTAGGAAAATTTATATAAAAACTTTTTTATGTAAATATTTTTGTTACATCAAATGTAATAGTCAATACTTATTAAGTAATATTTTATTTCAAATGTTCAACAATTTCCATAAAAAAATCACCATCAAATTTAGTCTCAAGAATTGAAACAAAAACTTTTCAAAGGTCATCAAAATAGGAAATAATCCAAGAATCAAAATTCCGAATAATTTATTCTCATGTTTTGAGAATAGAATAAGACCAAAAAATAAAACACTAAAGTTCTCGTTTCTTCATTTGATTCAAAAACTTTTAAATTTTTTTCTTAAAAATTTATGAATTTATTCTTGATTCCAAGTTTATTTGTTTTTTAGCGAAAAATGTAAATTTTCAGTGTGAACATATCTGTGTAACAATGTTGATTCAAAACAGAGCCAAGAAACAAATCAGAAAAAAGTTTTTATAAATTCAAATGAATTGTTTCATAAATTTGAATGTCAAAAGAATTTTTTTACGTTTTCATTAGTTGACAAAATGAATTCACAAATTTCATTTAGAATAAATTTTGTTTGTTTATTTGAATATTTTCAAAGATAGGGCAAAATTTTGCTAAAACAAAAATTCATTAATTATTATTGTTTAGTCTCAGATCATTTGAATTTTTGATGATTTTTGCAATTTTCCATTTTTTTTCAATTTCATTAATATGCATCACGTTCTACAAAACGGAAATCCGGTAGAACTAACCAAAACTAGAATGGTAACTATGCCAGCAATTAAAATTTATCAAATTTTACACTTTTTTGCAAATTGAGCATTATTCAATTAGCATAACTCTATTCGTTTCACCATCATCAAATGCCTAAGACATTTACATTTGATGCATCAATCAAATGTCGAATGATGAGAATGGAGTTTATTCAAATTAGATTGACACTCATTAATTTATCATAATCATAATCTAATAATTGATTATATTAGTCAGGATGTTTGCTTTTTAATGATGCTTTAATCATCACCACCGAATTCACTTCTAATAATTTAATTTTGAATAATTCTCATTTTGCCATGGACCAATTATTTATTATTTCATATAAGCCATGAATATTCTTGCTTCATAAACTGATTTTTCCGTTTGTCAACTGCAAGGCGCATGTCATGCATAGAGCTATAGAGCATTATTATTTTGTTCAAAGAATTTTTGAAGGAAAAATCTCAAATTTTAAGCATTCGCATTCTGGCCATCAACAAAACATGATACACACACAAACAAAATTAAAACAACAACCATTCAATGCACACGGTTTGCAAATCAAATGAAACAGAATAAAACAAACAAACTTTAATTTGATTTGATTTGGATTTTTATTAGAATTTTGTTCATCATTCAACCAAAATTCCGGCTTTTCATGTTTAATGCTTAATTTTCTTAGTGCCAATCATTAGAATTATTACAACAACCAAAACACTTACGGCATTTTCCATGATAAATTTTTGTGTTTGGAATTAGATTTTATTTTAAAAATTGTCACAAATTGTCGAATCAGTGAATTATTATCATCATTGTTGACATTCATTCATTCAATCAATTCAAGCATAAACATCTTGTTTGATCTGAATCGAATATAATCAAAAATTCAAATTTATTATCAAAAATTGATTTCATTTTTTATCAATAATTTCCACAAAACATATTCAATCAACTGAATACATGAACGTTTCATAAAGAAGCAAATATTATTTGAAATATTTGATAATTTTTTACATTCCAAAAAATAGTGATTGAATTGACAATTAAAATGAATTGAATGTCCACTTGATGGCGAATGCATGAAATAAAAGAATATGATCATCATCAAAGAAAAAGATTGACATAAATCAACAAAATGGCAACTATGCATTTGATCGAAATAATTGTTATTATTCATTTTTCCCTAATCAATTCTAAAGCTTCAATTATAGCGACGGCAAATGATTCAAATAACGTTGAAACCGAAATCAATATAAATGTAACAACGTTTAAATCAATAAATGTGAAGGAAAATTTGAATAAAATTGATATCGATCGTCAAATAAATAGTAATAACAATCAAATTATTCAAATCTCAAACATAGATAGTGATTTGAATCATTCAACGATCATAACTGAAAAGGAACAATCAAAATTAAATACAAGTCTGAATAGGAATAATGATTTTGAATCAGATATTACTGATCAGATATCTTCAGCAGCAAATACGACCATTGAGATGACAACATCTGTTCACAGTATGTTGACAGCTGCTGAAAATGTTAATATTAACAATTATCATAATCAAACTATTATCAATGATCGATTGAATCAAAGTGAAGATTTTAATATTTTAATCAATGAAAACACTACAAATATCATCCATGACAATTTCATTAATCAAACTTTCATTCATCATCAAATCACTCCTGAAAATGAGACAAATACTTTTGAGAAAGCAAAAGATTCCATTCATGGCAACCATTTTATCAATTTGATCAATGATCAGCACTGTATCACTTGTGAGGTATGTATGCATTTACAATTTGATCAATTTCAATCATCATTCAACTAAAACCATGACAATAACGCACAAACTTGATTTCAGTTTTTCAACGAAAAAAGTTTAAATCGTCATGGATCATTAAACACTTTGAAATTGATGTTTTCGATTTTTTTGTGGTTTTTCAATCAATGATCAATTTTAATTGTCTTTGCATCATATTTCATTCATTTCTATTTATTGACCATTATTTATTATCAATTCTAAAGTTTTCAAAGAAAAAGTTTTAGCAATTTTTAATTATTTGAAAGCAACTCATTAAAAATCATAGGAAATATGATCATTCAAACAGAAAGTAGCATAAAACACATTAAAAATAATTATTTTTTTAATTTCAATTTTTTTGTTGTAATCCAAACGGTGGTCAAATTGTGTTTAATTTTTATATTTTTTTAATGAAAAAGCTGACAAATGTAGGAAACTCATTAAGTTTAGAATGTATGCGTGCAATTCCATTATGCAATCAAATGTGATTCAACATTTTAACCTGAAAATTCGAGACAAGCATAGTGATTCTATTCTGATAATAATCATTATCATTTCTATTTAGTAATTGTCGCAAAACTGGACAAGACAAAAATTTATAATTGTTTTTGTGCCTCTTGCTTTCAAAAGTATTAATCGTCAACATTTGCAATTCTTATGTTGAAATTTGTTAAAACTATCCAAAAATTTTCCTTATTTTGACAGTTTATTGCTTTAATTAAAGATGTTTCATTCTTACATTTTTCCAATTTGGCAATCCATGTTAGGAAAAAATTAATTAAAATTTCTAATTAATTGATCAAGTTTTAAATTGAACAAATGCTGAATTCTATTCGAAAAATCCATTTTTGATTATGACAATCAACAATAAAATGATGAATGTGGTTGTCAGATTCTTTGCTAATATCGTAATATTGTAATATTCAATATCTATTGACCAAATGACAAATGGTTTTTGTTTGTTTGCTTTCTTTTTAGTTTCAGTTTTGAATAACAAGCAAAAAATGAAATTCCAATACAAAAATCCTAATGGGAATTTTATTAGAAATAATAAAAGCTAAATTAGGTGTATCAATTAGATAATGAATCGTGTAATCATATCATTCTCTCAAAGCACAGTTCTTTTTGTGATTTTTTCCAAATTTTGTACTACAAATTCACAATTTTACGTTGTTAGCTTTTCATCGGTCAATTATTCTACGGTTTACACTTGAAACTGATGAAATTATACATTCAAACAAAAAGTAGCTTGTCAAATCAAAGTTTACTAAAATTGTATTGTTTAAATATTTTGTTTGTTTAACATTTCGATAAATCGATCGATCAACTCATCGATTTTCTGCCAATGATTGCAAATGGTTTGTGTAAAAATGTTTTCTTTTTTATTTAAAATCACCAAACAAGCAACTTTTGAATGAGCAATGAGTATTTTCTTGAATTGAAAATGTCAAGAAACTGTTTTAAAATTCAAAAAAATGTTTTAATAAAAACAACATGAAACAATAATTACATTTACTGTCTGTCATATCAAAAAAAGACATATTTTTTAGAAATTTCGGCACTAACATTGATGTTATTCCAAATTCAAGTTTCGCTTCACTTTTTCGACAAAAATTAAAAAGCAAATTTAAAATGTTAAAACAATTGAATTCAACAATCATATCAAAAACAAAAAAAAAATTCTTGGCACGAAATTTCAATTTGTTTTGTTAGAAAATAATTATAATTAATGGATCAAAGGAAAATGAACTTGTTTTGAACATCATTTTATGTAATTAATTAACTTAATTATCTTGATTAGAAAATTTTCAAATTTGACTTTTCTAATTTAATTTGATAAAAGTATGGTGCCATCAGAAAATATTCGATACGTACATTGATCGAATGGAGAACATTATCGTTGAATTTGAACGAACAACGGCAGCAACAACATCCACAACAACAGTTATTGATACGATTAACATTGATAATGAAATGTTTAAATAATTTTGATAAAGAATCATCTATGAGTGGTCATCATAAATTTATTGCCATAATCAATGATTTTCATATTGAACCATTCTATTTCGATGATTACCCTTTCATTGAAGATAATGTTGATGATAATAATAATAATCTTGATTTGGACTTTAACAATAATAACATTGATGATGCCAAATCTGTAAATGATTGGTTTTCCATTGAAAAATTGAATCATTTTTATCACAGCCGTAAAAAACGTAGCCTTTTCGATTATTTTGAGCAAATTTGGAATAATTTCAATCATTTATTGTCGTCGAACGATAATTTAGAGCAACAATCACCGAGGTCAATGAAAAATATACGTAATGCATTTGACAATGATATGATTATGTCAATGGAAAATGACTTGGAGAATAGCAAATGTATGAATAAACAAAAAAATTCAAATCAATATCAAAATCATGAAAATATTGATATTTTATCCAATGAAAAACTATGCATTGACTGTTCATTGAATGCCAATCCATTCATTAAAATATCATTACCATTCTGGTTTATACAAATGAATGATGGTCAAATCAGACAAATACAATTTTTGAAACAAGATTCAAATAATGATATTAAAAATTTGAAAAAATATTTATTAAGTTTATTACAATTCAATTGTTCAGCCATCACTCAAAATGCAAATGTTAATGAATTATTCAATGAATCGAATTGGTTCGGCAATCGATCATTTCATTATCAAGTGAATAACATATCCAATGTCTTTGATATTGTCAAACATATCCACTTTGATCATGATGAGCTTAATAATTTGAAGCCAATCTTGTTAATTAAATCTAATCAAACATTCAAATTTGATGCCAATAAATCAATTATTGTCGATTCGGGTAATCATTATCATAATCATTTATTCACATTTAATTCTAATTTAATTTCATCTTGCGATTAGTTGGCAATTTCACATTCAACTTTGATCAACAGCGACAGCTAAATGAATTATCGCCATTTATTGATGGCCGATTGTATTATGAACTCAAGGTAATTACTGTACTTTAATTTCATTGATTATTGATTGATAAATCTGATGAAATCATAGATGATACCTTCGATTCACGGCAAACATGATGATTCAATCAAATTATTGAATGAACATTTTCTGGAAAACACTCATGATGAATCCATCGTGATGATTGATAGACAAGTGAAACGTAAGTACTATTTACAGCAAAAATGATTGGTATTTTTATCATTTGAAATAATTACAATCACTAATCAGAAGAGACAATTTTAATGGAAAAATATACAAAACTATTGTGGAAATTAAGGAGTAAATTGGGCAAAAATGAGTATCGCTATTATACAACATTGTATGAAGCAGCGACAAGCAAAATGGACAGTCAAGGTATGTTGTCTTATTTATTTTGTTTGATTAATTAATATGATGAAAAATCAATTTTGGAACAATCGAATCAAATGTAGAACATGATTTATTACTTACGTTGATTACGTTAGAACAACAATTATTGAATCATACCAAAATAAATTCATATGATTCGATTATTGGTGATATTAGACGTATTGGCACTGCACATAACATTCAATTAGTTTGTGGCATTAATCTGCAGCAAATTGTTGCCAATAAACATTGTCAGGCATTTATCCAATTATTGCTGAAATGTTCATCTAAAACAGCTCAACGTGATATTTTATATGCATTACAACAGCAGCAGCAGCAACAACAAAATCAAACATTAAATTATAAAAGTAAAAATGATGAAATGAATGAAATAATAATCAAATTATTGTCATTTACTCAACGTCCATCACGTTGGTTTATTGAAAATTTATTGCATGAATTATATTACAGACAAAATGAACAAGAAAAATTGCAATTATTAAAATCATTGATATTGTTAGCACGTAATAACGAACAATTGATCAAATTGAATGATATACTTTGCACATTTGTCTCCAAACAATATTTAAATCAAATCAATCACAGTGTCGATTATAATCACATGAATCAATCAATGTTAATTGATTTAATGAAAATTATCACCAATTTAAATAATGATACAATCATCGATAGTGTCATTGAAAATCTATTCATCAATCAAACCAGTCGATTGTCTTCATCAATTATTGTTGCCATCATACATTCATATCGAAATTCCATTCATAAATTGAATGTGCAAAATTCTTTGTTGAAAATATTCGAAACATCTCATCATTCATGCCGTATACGGCAAGAAATACTACAATTATTGATCGACTACTTGAATCATCAATCCAAATTACAGCCATTTGAACAGGATGATAAATCTTGGCCCAAATATGAATTCAATAATTTAGATCAAATTTTCGCTGATAATTTGCGGTAAGTTTATTCTTTTTTGTTTGAAAAATTTTTAATATTTAAATTAAATCAATACTTTGCCAATATAATGAAGAAATTCAAGCAATAATTGTTTACATCGTTTAATAATTGAATACTTTGATAAAAAAGTCAATGGTAAATCGAAGAAATATTTGAATCAGTACAAAAGTAGGCAAAATTTTGATTCATTGAGTTTTGATTATTGTTTGAATGAATTGAATACTGTAAATTGTGATTATGTACAAAAAATTGGCAATGATCTCTTTGAAATAATTGTCATCAAATCAATACAAATTCCTAAATTATTCAAATCAAGCAATTATGACCGGTTGAAATTTTTATCAACCAAATATTCATTCAACTTGAATGTATCATCGGCTGATGGTTTCAATCACAACAACCAATTGACAGTTGGATATTTAAATGTGCATCAAGCATTCATAAATGATAGTAATCAATTCATACAGATTGATTTCAATAATTACAAAGGGCAAATAATTGATGTTTTCAATATGAATTTCTCATCAATTAATAATGATTTGGGCAAGAATAATGATGTCCAATTAAAATTGAATTTACCGACAATTATTTTATGGAATCAATATTATCCACATCAATTATTCTACGCAAAAACCATGAACATTAATCTATTGATCAAATTCATGTTCTTGTCAAATTTGAATCACAAAGAAAATCAGTCATCAAACGAAGAAATCAAATTCATTAAAATTAGTTTTAATATAAACACAAATATTGAATCAATGATGAATAATTTAATATGGAAAAATAGTGTCGAATTAGAGAGTGAGTAATTGTATTAATGTTACGAATAAACATTAATCAATTTGATTCTTATTTTTTTAATGATCAAAGGTCGATTCCAGTACGAAAGTATACAACCAATTGCCATAAATTATTTCAAACATTATCGGCAGCATAGTCGTAAATCAATCAATGATTATTCGATAGATGAAGCAAAACAATCGAATGGATTAAACCATACAAATGAAATAACAACTTTCAATTCAACAATAGATTTTCTTATTGATAATGTTGAAAATTCTTTGCTAAATTTCGGCACCGAATGGTTTCATCATGAAATTGAATTATTCCATGAATTCAATAAGGTAATGTAATGTTTGCTATTTTTCTTGTTTTACTAAATTGAAAAATTCTTGAATTGAAAAACATTTTTTTTATGAACACTTTTTCTGATCAAAGAAAATTTGCCAGAAAAAAATTGACAAGAATTCCAATTTGGAAAAATGATAAAAATTGAGAATAATGAAAATATTGAAGAAAAGCATCATATTTTGAAATGGTTGTCAGAGAAAAAGAGAGAGAGAGAGAGAGAGAGCAATACACTCGAAAATGAATAAAAATGAAATTTCAATGCATCATAAACGGTTTGAATGAGGTTTTGAATGATAGAAATTTATTATTATTCTCTCAGTTATTATCATTTTGATGGACAAACTTTTGCGATGGCAAAAATATTTGAATGATGAAAATGTCATCACACAAATAATTGTGATGAATTCTTTTTTCATCAACAAAAAATCAATATCGAAATTCACACTTATGTCCCTTCAAAAATGCTCATCAACTGCAAATGAATGAAATGCCTATTAATTTTAAATGACAACAACAGCAAATAACTGAAAAAATAATGAAATTTTTCTAATTTCTTTCTCACTTTGATCAAATCAAATAATTTATTTATGATAACATGGCATTCCATTCTCGTTAGATAGATCTTTAAGCAACAATAACACAATTCAGGTCTCGTAATAAGTTTTTTTTCTTTGGACATTATTTTTATTTTAACAAACAAAAACTAACAAAAATATTTGTCCATTATGATTTCAGTTATAATTATTATTTTGATTTTATTATTCCAATATTGCAACAATTTTTTTGACTGAAATAAAAATTTTTCAATTTTCTCATTTTTTATGCAGAGATATGATACGAAATGTAATCAATGGATAGACAAATCTTATCATCAAACATTGACCTTGTGGAACTCAACATTACTCCAAAAAAATTTGATATCCAATTCATTGTATGATAATAATGACGATCAACAACAACAACTCTATGATTTGGATTGAAAGCCTAATCGATATACGTTTCATATTTCATTCAATGTAAATTTTCAATCAATTTTTATCATTGATTCTATGAGAAAAAAACTTGTAAAAATAAATTTTTCTTTTTTTGCTTGACATGAAATATTTTTGCAATTAATTTTCGCTGGATCAATTAAAGAGGTAAATAATTTGGATTCTTCATAACTGGATGCATTTAGGAAAAGACGGAGCTTGAAAAATGTCATGAAAATTGAAAAAAATGAATTAATCAATCACTGATTGAAAAACTTTTGCAAAAGTTTATTTCACCTTATATTTTTTGTTTGTTGTTCATCATAACATTCATTTAAAACAGCATCACATTTTTTTCTGTGATTTTTTTGTTGTTAGTTATAAGTAATAAATGAAACAATTCTTAACACGAAAACATTGAATGCAATCTATGAATTTTTGTCATTTGGATTCACTTTTCTCATAGCAATTTCTTTTTAATAAAAAAAAACGAAAAAAAATTGGGCCATTAATTCTTAGTTTTTGGCGAAAATTCGATTGTAAAACTAAATTAAATTGGTACGTTTCAGTTATTTTATAAATTTGATAATTAATGATTATGGCAAACCATTTCACTAAAACACGATTCAGCAGCCAAACGATTCAATGACCTATGATGATGTTTTGTAGAGAACTAAAATGATTTACAAAGTTGAAAAAATCGATATCAAATGAATTTTGAATCAAAATTCAAATGGCAACTAAACAAAAGTTAGTCACTTTCAAAATTGATAAATTGACTTATGTTGCTGCATGATAATGATTTTGTGAATATTTCGTGCTTTACATCTGATGTTTTATACTCTGAATAAACCAAATTGAATTTTGCTCTTAAATTGTTTGTTTTCATTCTAAATAATCTGAATGGTGAAAATCTAAATTAAATTCAATGTTTAAATAGTTTCGATTATCATTTTTGCCATCAAACACTTTTGGATTTTGATAGGAGAAAAAATAGAATACACTCATCCATCAAATCTATGGAACAACGACTATCAGAAAGAATTTGCACAGTAAATTGCATTGATTAATCACATCGTTAAGCAAAACAAAAGTTTTTGAAATATCTCTGAAATGATAATCTTTCATTAATGATACAAACGCACGTACTTCATACATCATTTTTTTGTGTGATTGTTGCCAAGTGTATCACTTTCTGTTGAGATTTTTCTTTTGTTTACTTAATGTCTGCAAACTTCAATGATACATTATAAAAAATGTCAACATTAATAAACTATGATATGATAATGAATGGAATCAAATAGATGATTCATTTCAAGAATCGAATAAATCAAATATTATCAATAATCCCACCATCAAAATCAAATCTTTTTAATGAAATTCAGCAAAAAAAGAATGATTTTTTTAAATCAACAAAAAGTACGTGATTCAAAAAAATAAAATGTCATTAATAATTAGAAATGAATTTTGTTTTGTCATTTAATAAATAGTTAATTTTATAAAATTCTTATGAGATTTTGAATTGTCATAAACACTGTTTTTTGTCCCCGATTGCTGCAATTCCATTGACAATCGAAATTTGCATTTGTTGCTTATTAAAAGTGATGACCATTTTGACGGTTGTTGACAGTCAGAAAGCCACAAATATTTGTACGCCCATTTGTGTTTTTGTCATATTTTCGGTTGACACTCTGCATTCAATTCCAATTACCTTACACACCCACATTGAAAAGAGCAAAAAAGAAATAGTGATGATTTTATTGTGGCTTTCATGATGATGATGAGTGAATAAATGGAAAAAAAAAGAAATGAAATGAATAAATGTAGCAAAATGACAAAAATAATAAAGTAAAAATTCATGTATTAATATTAAACATTATTATTATTGTCATTATGCTGTGTAAATGATTATTATTATCATCATCACTCTAAATGAAAATGTCATTTAGATTTCCATGCTCTCTTTTTTCACTTTCATTGAAAATGGAAAATGATGTGAATGATGATGCTGTTTGTTGGTTAGATTCTATTTTTTTGCGATTGCAATTGTGCCATTCTTCTATTTTCAATCATAATTCCATTGTGTTTGTAGCAAAATGGAAAATATATAAAGATGCAATCATATTGCACTGAAAGCAAAATAAACAAATAAATACCAGCGATGCGGATGATGATGATTATTATTAGTAGAATAATGTAAATGATGTAAGCCAAGTTTATTATTTGAATGGAATTCTTCTATGTCTCAATGTTTGAATATTATTATTATTATTATATTGAAAACATGCATTTTATTCATTTGATCAAATTCATAATATCTTATGAATTTTGTATTTTGTTGATGAAAACTCTTATTTGTGATTACTGTGAATGTTGCTGGTCTTTGAACAACATTCGATATTATTGATATATTTGAATGCATTCATCTACATACAAATATTTAATGTGATCCATTTGATAACTGTTATCTTTAATGATGTTCCATATTCATTAGAAAATCGGTTATTCTCCTTAATAGCCAGTATGACTTACTTTCAATTTATTCTCTGCAAATATCAACTGGTAAAAATGTTAATTAAGATTAGTGAATGCAAAAATTGTCATGGAAAATGATTATTTTAATTATGATTATTATTATCTTCATCAATTTTATCAAATGAAATGCAATAATCATTCTCTTGATTTGCTGCTTGTTTGATCAAATTCAAAAAGAAGTATAATCATTATGGAAAATTTGTTGCCATCATTTCGTTTAAGCAAAGTTTTATTTTTTAATTTAATCAAAAACAAAAGAAGACTGAAAAACGAAACGATAAGAATTTGTGCAAATATTACTGCTCATTACTTGCACATTCACATTATTATTAGCATCATAAGAAAATTATTAACTTTAAGATTAAAAATTTGAACATTTCCATTTTTATGGAAAATAGGCATCAAACCATTTTTGACAATAAAAATAATGATCAAATTGAATTTATCCAAATACGATTCCCATCAAATCAATGATTTTGAAACAAAATCGATTTCTGTTCTCCTTTTCTTTGAAGAATTTGGCAACAATCGATTATCGAATATGTTTTCCTTTTCTCATTTATCAGCAGCGATCGATTCAAACGTTTTTGACAATCTCTCTGTGTTTATGCTCTTGTTTTTGACAGCAATTTTTTTTCGTCAGAGTTTAAAGAAAAAGGTATAATTTCAATGTTTTTGATGTTTTTCCATTTTCCATTTAAAACATCAAACAAATCACAAATCGAATTTCCAATCGAATCAGATTAGATTTTATATTTATGGTTGAATTTTTGAAAATAAAACTTTACGGGAATTTCATCTTTTAAAAAATTTATTTTGCCTTTACCCCAAAAAAACGAATGAAAATTGTGTCAAATGAAAGAGAGATGGAATTGGAAATTGATCATTTATTGAATATAATATGTAATATGTAATATTAAATAAAATAAAGGATTTAAAATGTCAGAATTTAGAGAAAAAAATTTAGGCCAAATTAATTAGTGTTTGTATTGTCATTATTTAGGATTTTTTCAAATGTAATGTCTATTTATGAAATGTAACATATGAAGATGCAAAAAAATAGAAAAAGAAAAAGAAAAATTTTTCTCATAAATAAAGATTATTTTTAATTTTGGGCTGCAAGAATCAAATAGAAAAGAATATATTGTTGCAAAGATTGTGCAAAAAATGGCGGCTAATAACAATGTTATGACATCATATTTGTTTTATTATTATTAGTTATTATGACAAAAGTTAATATGAAAAATTTCATAGTTAATAACAATAATCATAGTAATACTCAGAACCAAAAACAAAAAAGATTTGGTTTGTTGTTTTGTTTTGTCAAAAAGATTCTGTTGTTGATCAACTGAAAAGACCATTAACTAACCAACATGACTGTATTCTCCAAATTTATTTCCATTATTTTCTCTGAAATGATCGAGGATCAATGAGACGTTATTTATGGAATGATCAAAACAAACAAACGGAAGATGGCCGATATGAGGAACAGGATTTAAATTTGAGCTTCCCTACACAACTCTGCTCATACAAATGTAAATACAGATTATTTTGAACAATCAATTCAATTTGATTTCGAAATGTGGAAATTAAATCTTCTTTTCATAAAATAATCTTGAATTGAATGTCCATTAGAATCCGATTTTGATTTCATTCGAAAATCGGATCGTAATTCAATTTTTTTTTCAAAGTTTTCAGATTTTCAAAAATTAATCATCTCTGAAATGATCAATGAAATTGAGAAAATGTGTGAGTAAATGGAATAATCGTATTAGTGAAAAGTAATTAATTGAAAATTATTTTCATAAACGCAAATTAATCATTAAAATTCATTGATTATCAAAATCAAATGCTCATTCAATGACAGACCAGCGAATAAAATTTTGAATAATTCATGTGAATTTTTATTGTAATGAAAATGGTGTCCAGTTGTTTCAATTGCAAACGATGATAAAAGTTTCTAGTAAAAAATAAATCACTGCGAAATTCATGAATCCATTATTATAATTCACTTGCTGTGAAATTGCAATTATGCATTTTTTTCGTTCTCATTTTAACACCATTCTGCACACAGACATACACACATACATAGGCACACAGACATGTATGAATCTAATTCTAATTTTGGGCTCGAGTAAAACATTGCAGCACACAGAGAGGCACACATTTTTTGATATCGCATTACGGACACACATAACTAAAAATAAAATTTACAGATCTAACAACTGATTTATAATGAGAATTTGATTCGATCAAAAATTCATTCTTTTGTGAATAAAAATATATGTCTGAATTGAAAAATAATGATTCAATGTATTCAATTGGTTCGGATAAAAAATGGAATTTTTTCAAAGAAGCAAAAATAATATAAATTATGCAAAGATTACATTCAATAATTTTTTCTTCGATGCCAAATTGCAAATTTTCAAAATGAGATGAACCTGAGCAATTTTCGTTTTTCGATAAAAATTATAGTTTAATGAAGAAAAATTGAAATTTTTTTTTATTAAAAATACCAAAAAAAAAAAAAAAAAAAATTAGAAATCGATTTCCATTTTGAAACCAGTTTTTGCCATTCTGAATAATTCTCGAATTAGAAAATAAACAAACAAAATAAAAACTGAAATGAATACAAACTTTTACATTTGCTTTTTGTATGATTTGCATCAATAGAAAATCAAAGAGTAAATTCAAAGAAAATTAAAAAGGAAAATATGAGAATATTAATGCAATTGAATTAAATTCGAGCCGAAATAGAATCCAAGTCTTTCAAATCTTCACATGAGATAATTTTTCTTGATAAATCAAAAATGAAATCAAAGTGAAAAAATTCATTTCGTAAATTTATTGAAGCGAAAATTTTCCATAAGAATAGTTGATTTTCATTATTGATTTTATATTAACCAGAATTGTAATTATCATTTCTTTTAACTATTTATTTTCTGATTTAAAGTTCAATCAATTGAAAATCAATTTTAAGCTTCCAAATTTTTAATTTCACTTTTTGCTGCCATGATGTAACTGAAAAATCTTAATTTTAAATTTCCAAATCAATTGATTTCAATGATAAGATGCTTTTTGGGTGAAATAATGTTGAAATGTCAAATATTGTTTACTCAAAATAAATTAACCTGTCAACAGACTCGGTGCTTTTGTTCCGGTTTCAAATTTAAATGAAAAGAAAATAGTCATACATTATTTCGATTTTCTAAAAAATTTTGAAACAATCTAAGGCTATACGTGGAAATTTTTTCAATTTTATAGCCTTAGATTTTTTCCATTTTTTCAAAAATTTCCGCGTACTAAAGCCTTAGATTTTTTCAAAATTTTCGAAAATTTCATCGATGGATAGCCTAATATTTTTTCCATTTTTTGAAAAATTTCCACGTACTAAAGCCTTATATTTTTTCAAAATTTTCGAAAATTTCATCGATGGATAGCCTAATATTTTTTCCATTTTTTGAAAAATTTCCACGTACTATAGCCTTATATTTTTTCAAAATTTTCGAAAATTTCATCGATGTATAGCTTTAGATTTTTTCGATTTTTTCAAAAATTTCATCGATGGATAGCCTTAGATTTTTTCCATTTTTTGAAAAATTTCCACGTACTATAGCCTTATATTTTTTCAAAATTTTCGAAAATTTCATCGATGTATAGCTTTAGATTTTTTCGATTTTTTCGAAAAATTCATCGATGGATAGCCTTATATTTTTTTCATAATTTTTGAAAATTTCATCGATGTATAGCCTTAGATTTTTTCGATTTTTTCGAAAATTTCATCGATGGATAGCCTTAGATTTTTTCCATTTTTTGAAAAATTTCCACGTACTATAGCCTTATATTTTTTCAAAATTTTCGAAAATTTCATCGATGTATAGCTTTAGATTTTTTCGATTTTTTCAAAAATTTCATCGATGGATAGCCTTAGATTTTTTCCATTTTTTGAAAAATTTCCACGTACTATAGCCTTATATTTTTTCAAAATTTTCGAAAATTTCATCGATGTATAGCTTTAGATTTTTTCGATTTTTTCAAAAATTTCATCGATGGATAGCCTAATATTTTTTCCATTTTTTGAAAAATTTCCACGTACTAAAGCCTTATATTTTTTCAAAATTTTCGAAAATTTCATCGATGGATAGCCTAATATTTTTTCCATTTTTTGAAAAATTTCCACGTACTATAGCCTTATATTTTTTCAAAATTTTCGAAAATTTCATCGATGTATAGCTTTAGATTTTTTCGATTTTTTCAAAAATTTCATCGATGGATAGCCTTATATTTTTTTCATAATTTTTGAAAATTTCATCGATGTATAGCCTTAGATTTTTTCGATTTTTTCGAAAATTTCATCGATGGATAGCCTTAGATTTTTTCCATTTTTTGAAAAATTTCCACGTACTATAGCCTTATATTTTTTCAAAATTTTCGAAAATTTCATCGATGTATAGCTTTAGATTTTTTCGATTTTTTCAAAAATTTCATCGATGGATAGCCTTAGATTTTTTCCATTTTTTGAAAAATTTCCACGTACTATAGCCTTATATTTTTTCATAATTTTTGAAAATTTCATCGATGTATAGCCTTAGATTTTTTCGATTTTTTCGAAAAATTCATCGATGGATAGCCTTAGATTTTTTCGATTTTTTCGAAAATTTCATCGATGGATAGCCTTAGATTTTTTCGATTTTTTGAAAAATTTCCACGTACTATAGCCTTATATTTTTTCCATTTTTTCAAAAATTTCATCGATGGATAGCCTTAGATTTTTTCGATTTTTTGAAAAATTTCCACGTACTATAGCCTTATATTTTTTCCATTTTTTCAAAAATTTCATCGATGGATAGCCTTAGATTTTTTCGATTTTTTGAAAAATTTCATCGATGGATAGCCTTAGATTTTTTCGATTTTTTCAAAAATTTCATCGATGGATAGCCTTAGATTTTTTCAAAATTTTCAAAAATTTCATCGATGGATAGCCTTAGATTTTTTCCATTTTTTCGAAAATTTCATCGATGGATAGCCTTAGATTTTTTCGATTTTTTGAAAAATTTCCACGTACTATAGCCTTATATTTTTTCCATTTTTTCAAAAATTTCATCGATGGATAGCCTTAGATTTTTTCGATTTTTTGAAAAATTTCCACGTACTATAGCCTTAGATTTTTTCGATTTTTTCAAAAATTTCATCGATGGATAGCCTTAGATTTTTTCCATTTTTTGAAAAATTTCCACGTACTATAGCCTTATATTTTTTCAAAATTTTCGAAAATTTCATCGATGGATAGCCTTAGATTTTTTCCATTTTTTGAAAAATTTCCACGTACTATAGCCTTATATTTTTTCAAAATTTTCGAAAATTTCATCGATGGATAGCCTTAGATTTTTTCAAAATTTTCAAAAATTTCATCGATGGATAGCCTTATATTTTTTCGATTTTTTGAAAAATTTCCACGTACTATAGCCTTATATTCTTTCAAAATTTTCGAAAATTTCATCGATGGATAGCCTTAGATTTTTTCAAAATTTTCAAAAATTTCATCGATGGATAGCCTTAGATTTTTTCCATTTTTTGAAAAATTTCCACGTACTATAGCCTTATATTTTTTCATAATTTTTGAAAATTTCATCGATGTATAGCCTTAGATTTTTTCGATTTTTTCGAAAAATTCATCGATGGATAATCTTATATTTTTTTCATAATTTTTGAAAATTTCATCGATGTATAGCCTTAGATTTTTTCCATTTTTTGAAAAATTTCCACGTACTATAGCCTTATATTTTTTCAAAATTTTCGAAAATTTCATCGATGGATAGCCTTAGATTTTTTCGATTTTTTGAAAAATTTCCACGTACTATAGCCTTATATTTTTTCCATTTTTTCAAAAATTTCATCGATGGATAGCCTTAGATTTTTTCGATTTTTTGAAAAATTTCCACGTACTATAGCCTTATATTTTTTCCATTTTTTCAAAAATTTCATCGATGGATAGCCTTAGATTTTTTCGATTTTTTCAAAAATTTCATCGATGGATAGCCTTAGATTTTTTCGATTTTTTGAAAAATTTCCACGTACTATAGCCTTATATTTTTTCGATTTTTTCGAAAATTTCATCGATGGATAGCCTTAGATTTTTTCAAAATTTTCGAAAATTTCATCGATGGATAGCCTTATATTTTTTCATAATTTTTGAAAATTTCATCGATGTATAGCCTTAGATTTTTTCGATTTTTTCAAAAATTTCATCGATGGATAGCCTTAGATTTTTTCCATTTTTTGAAAAATTTCCACGTACTATAGCCTTATATTTTTTCATAATTTTTGAAAATTTCATCGATGTATAGCCTTAGATTTTTTCGATTTTTTCGAAAAATTCATCGATGGATAATCTTATATTTTTTTCATAATTTTTGAAAATTTCATCGATGTATAGCCTTAGATTTTTTCCATTTTTTGAAAAATTTCCACGTACTATAGCCTTATATTTTTTCCATTTTTTCAAAAATTTCATCGATGGATAGCCTTAGATTTTTTCGATTTTTTGAAAAATTTCCACGTACTATAGCCTTATATTTTTTCCATTTTTTCAAAAATTTCATCGATGGATAGCCTTAGATTTTTTCGATTTTTTCAAAAATTTCATCGATGGATAGCCTTAGATTTTTTCGATTTTTTCAAAAATTTCATCGATGGATAGCCTTAGATTTTTTCAAAATTTTCAAAAATTTCATCGATGGATAGCCTTAGATTTTTTCCATTTTTTCGAAAATTTCATCGATGGATAGCCTTAGATTTTTTCGATTTTTTGAAAAATTTCCACGTACTATAGCCTTATATTTTTTCCATTTTTTCAAAAATTTCATCGATGGATAGCCTTAGATTTTTTCGATTTTTTGAAAAATTTCCACGTACTATAGCCTTAGATTTTTTCGATTTTTTCAAAAATTTCATCGATGGATAGCCTTAGATTTTTTCCATTTTTTGAAAAATTTCCACGTACTATAGCCTTATATTTTTTCAAAATTTTCGAAAATTTCATCGATGGATAGCCTTAGATTTTTTCCATTTTTTGAAAAATTTCCACGTACTATAGCCTTATATTTTTTCAAAATTTTCGAAAATTTCATCGATGGATAGCCTTAGATTTTTTCAAAATTTTCAAAAATTTCATCGATGGATAGCCTTATATTTTTTCGATTTTTTGAAAAATTTCCACGTACTATAGCCTTATATTCTTTCAAAATTTTCGAAAATTTCATCGATGGATAGCCTTAGATTTTTTCAAAATTTTCAAAAATTTCATCGATGGATAGCCTTAGATTTTTTCCATTTTTTGAAAAATTTCCACGTACTATAGCCTTATATTTTTTCATAATTTTTGAAAATTTCATCGATGTATAGCCTTAGATTTTTTCGATTTTTTCGAAAAATTCATCGATGGATAATCTTATATTTTTTTCATAATTTTTGAAAATTTCATCGATGTATAGCCTTAGATTTTTTCCATTTTTTGAAAAATTTCCACGTACTATAGCCTTATATTTTTTCAAAATTTTCGAAAATTTCATCGATGGATAGCCTTAGATTTTTTCGATTTTTTGAAAAATTTCCACGTACTATAGCCTTATATTTTTTCCATTTTTTCAAAAATTTCATCGATGGATAGCCTTAGATTTTTTCGATTTTTTGAAAAATTTCCACGTACTATAGCCTTATATTTTTTCCATTTTTTCAAAAATTTCATCGATGGATAGCCTTAGATTTTTTCGATTTTTTCAAAAATTTCATCGATGGATAGCCTTAGATTTTTTCGATTTTTTGAAAAATTTCCACGTACTATAGCCTTATATTTTTTCGATTTTTTCGAAAATTTCATCGATGGATAGCCTTAGATTTTTTCAAAATTTTCGAAAATTTCATCGATGGATAGCCTTATATTTTTTCATAATTTTTGAAAATTTCATCGATGTATAGCCTTAGATTTTTTCGATTTTTTCAAAAATTTCATCGATGGATAGCCTTAGATTTTTTCCATTTTTTGAAAAATTTCCACGTACTATAGCCTTATATTTTTTCATAATTTTTGAAAATTTCATCGATGTATAGCCTTAGATTTTTTCGATTTTTTCGAAAAATTCATCGATGGATAATCTTATATTTTTTTCATAATTTTTGAAAATTTCATCGATGTATAGCCTTAGATTTTTTCCATTTTTTGAAAAATTTCCACGTACTATAGCCTTATATTTTTTCAAAATTTTCGAAAATTTCATCGATGGATAGCTTTATATTTTTTCGATTTTTTGAAAAATTTCCACGTACTATAGCCTTATATTTTTTCCATTTTTTCAAAAATTTCATCGATGGATAGCCTTAGATTTTTTCAAAATTTTCAAAAATTTCATCGATGGATAGCCTTAGATTTTTTCCATTTTTTCGAAAATTTCATCGATGGATAGCCTTAGATTTTTTCGATTTTTTGAAAAATTTCCACGTACTATAGCCTTATATTTTTTCAAAATTTTCGAAAATTTCATCGATGTATAGCTTTAGATTTTTTCGATTTTTTCAAAAATTTCATCGATGGATAGCCTTAGATTTTTTCCATTTTTTGAAAAATTTCCACGTACTATAGCCTAAGATTTTTTCAATTTTTTCAAAAATTCCCAAAAAAATAAAATTTTTCCATTTTTCAAGTTATTCTCATTCTCATTTTAAATTGATTTTAAAAAATGATTTCAAATTCTCTCGTTTTATAATTTTGTTTCACAGCGAAAAACCGAAACCAAATCGATGAAATAGAAAACAAAAGAAAATTGACAATCAATCAAATACAAAATGGTAAATATTTTGCCCAAAAAAATTGCAAAATCAAAGTTCAAACGATTTGAAATTTTCTTCTTCGAAAAAATGGTCATCAATCAAATCGATAATCATTTAGTGGATGTGTGTATTTGACCGAACAACAATAATAATAGACCAGATGTGAATAAATCAAATCAAAATGTTGAATTGTTTAATTCAAAAAAAATAGAATTAAATAAATAAATTCTCCATTCGAACAATCGAAAGGAAAATATCGGAATCGATCAAAGATCAATATTAATAAAAATAAACTATTTTCATTACATTTGATCATTAATCGAGCGCAAATTTTAAAGTCCTTAAAATCAACAAAAAAAAAAACAATCAAAGAATCATTTCTATTATTTCATTTCGATCAAAATTATTCTTCACAGATGTTACCATTCCATTGTTTCATTATCAAACAAACAAGCGTGCACATGTGTCAGAGATATTAAAATTCAAATCGGAATTCCAAATAAAATTTCATTCTAAAATAATCGCAAAGGAACACCATATTCATTTATCATAATTTGAGGAATTTTCATCGAAATTCGAAATTAAAATTTAAACATAAATAATGATCAAATTTTGTGCTATTTTACCACTGTTATAAATATGAAAATAAAAAATTTGACCAACACTAATGGTCATGTCTCACTTGCATATTCTTATGGTTATTTTATTGGTCAAAAAAAATGAAAATAAAAAATGATCATCGAAATCAATACTCGAAAAAAAGTATTTTGACCATATTCAATACACGATTTTGCAACAGATTTTTCACATCGAAATTTTCTCAATTGTTTAGGTTGAATGGAAGATTTTTCATTTTTGTTTTTTAAATGTTTTTTTTTGAAATGTTTTTTCAATAATAATAAAAGCAATAATAATAATAATCTGTCAATCGGATATTTTTTTATTATTTCATTGACATGCTATCGAGCAATACTTTATGGCAATGCACATAATTTTATGATATGAATGGATAAAGATTTGTTTGTTTGTTTTCAAAATATAAGCAAATATAAAAAAAGAAATCATTGAATTGGAAAAATTCAAAATCAGCAAAAAATGAATAAAAAAATAGAAATATTGAAAATTGAGATTTAACCCAAATTTCATTTCGAATGAAAAATGTTTAAGCTTTTTTGCTTTTTTGTAATCACAAAAAATCTTATTCAAAAATATATATCAAAAACAATTTTTTACCTTCATCTTTTTTTTCATCATGGAGAGAATATATAAAATAATCAATACATTTTTTTAATGAAAAAATGGTTTCACCAAAAACGATTTGAAGCATTCAAATTTTTTCTTTTGATGTTTAAATAGTAATTGAAAAAATGTAACGCAAAGCATCATAATCATAATAATAATAATAATGATGTTATCTATTGCTTACACAGTACAATGCTGCATACATGCATAATGATAATGATCATCATCATCTTTGAATATTTTTGTTGCCCAACATGAAATTCTCCACACTAAAATTCTCCAATCGAAACCAAAATGCATTGAATGAATGAATGAAAACCTGTGTGTTTGATATAATATACTCATAATAATAATAATAATAATAATAATAATAATAATAATATTCAATATGCAAATTCAAATTCATTTTCACATTCTTTTTTTCATATTTTCACAATTCAATTTCATATTTATGCTTTTAATATGTGTATACTAAATTCATTTATTCAAGTCAAAATAATATACATTGGAGAATATATTTTTTTTTTTGGTGAATCTCAACCATGATTTATATTTGTATTTCACCATTATTTCCATTCCACAACATGGTATAGGTGATTTCAATGTGAATATATTTCATTATATTCATAGATTCATATGAAATTCTAATAAAATTTATTATTAATGGAATTTTTTTTCCTCTTTCTTTCTTTTTCATTTTGGCTCTCCACAACTGTATGAAATTGGAATCACTTATTCACTATCAATAAGGGTATGTGTGGCTGTAATGTTTTCATCAAAATTTAAATATTAAAAAGCAGCAATAGGTATTTGAGTGTCTATGATTTATATTAAATGATTATAATCAAATGCACTTGAATAAATAATATTTGCTTCATGAAAAAAATGGATATATTTCTACATATTTTAATACTAAAATTGTTGTCGTTTTCAATGTGAATCATTTTTTGTTCGTCACCGACAATTCATCGTCAACAATAATAATAAATAATAGAATTTTGAAGCAAAAATGATAAATTGAATTGATGATGATGCATGCATTTGTGTGTATTGGTGGTAAACAGTTTTGCTTAAGCGCAATCACAAGATTCAACAACCATATTGGGCAAATTTTTCTTATAAACATTATAATCAATGTCAATGTATATTAATGATATCTATGTGAATATTGAAACAAACAAACAAAAAACAATGATAGCATTAGATATGATTTTATCATTATTGAAACATTACAATTATTATTTACCGATGACATTTCTTTTGGTGAACAGCAAACATTTATTTTCGGGTATTTTCCTATTAAAAATACATGATACAAAATGAATTGGAAAAATGGTCCATTATTAATTCATTGCCATCAAACACAAAACAATATCAAAAAATTGTTGACAATTATTTCTGCTGTTTAATGAAAACCATTGTTTTTTATCATACGATGTTTTCATCATTAAAATTAAACAACAGAAAAATATTTTGAATCATCAAAATACATTTACCAAATGAGAATAGGTGTTTTGTATGCGTTTTCAATAATTTATTATTAGTATTGGTAATCGCAAATGTTGGCCAGACATATTATTTACTCAACTGTTTTATTCTATACTGTTTTTGATACAATGTAACATATAAAGCTTTGACCATTTTTACCATTTGATTAGATTAAACAGAATTTAAGCAATAAAGGCAAAAATAAAGCAAAACCACTGTTTATTTATTCTCATTTTTATATTCATGATAATACACTAACATAATGGACAGTCGTTTCTAATATAAAACGATGATGAGATTTTCGTGTTTTTTGTTTTGTAGCTGTTTTGCTATTGTTTCACCCAACTGAAATTTCCTCTCCATTATTTATTGTCATTGTCATTGGTTTGTCCCTTCTATCAAGCTTACCAATTACTATTATAAGTTAAATTCTTTTCTTAAATTTTTTTTTATATCGCTCTAAGGTTATTGTAAGGAAAATAGTCAATTTTTTTTGTGTATGATGTGATGAAAATATATGGATACACTAAACACTGAACAATAAGCATTTTAGTTCATGGCCAATAAGCAAACAAACAGCGAGAACATAATGAAAACAAATATTAAACAAAATTTTGGTACATTACCGATAACAGTAGTGTGATGATAACGAGCATGGCTTAGATCACATTTTCCTTATTTCAAATTTATTTTTGATTAACAGCAGCCAAAACAAACGAACGAGAGAGGTTGAATTGATGTTTTGGATGTTTATATTCAGCCAAAAAAAGAGGAATAAATACAAAAAAAGAAAGAAATTTCTATTAATAAAGATTATTATTATTTTTCATTTGTCAAATAAACAATTCTCCATTCATGTTCATTATTGATTATTATTCATTTCAATTTTACATTTTACATTTCTTTTACTTATTATTTTCATTTTCGCTTCAATAATAATAATGAAAAATGATATTCTCCTTCATCATAATTACATTCTACTTATGAATTATGGTATCAATTTTCAGTGAATATATGCTTTTCTATTCAATTATTGATCGATTGATTGATTTTTTCTATTCGTTTCGTTATTTCATTTGAAATTAATATACAAATCAATTTATCAAAAATTTCAAGTTTAGCTTTTTGTTACTGATCAAGTTATTATTTCTAATAATATTTTGATCAATTAATGATTAATTAAAAATATCATTGATCAAATTACCACTAAAAATTGATCGAAGCCATTTGACTTAATTATGGAAGACGACTGCAACGATTGATGATGATTGCTGCCGTCGAAACTAATTTATAAAACGATACAATTAATCTTGAAACATTATTCAGTTGCATTTTTTTTTCTAAGAAACTCAAATTGCTTATATGCTTATAAATTGAAATCGTCATTATTCCTGAATTTCATTTTAATTTTGGATTATTAAAATGAAAAATCAATTTCCGTCAAAATAATACATGAATTACTGCGGGTATATTTTCAAATAAATCCATGGAAAATTTCACTATCAAATAATTTAAGGTTTTCCTCATTAAAAAATAACGGAAATTAAAGAACAATAAGAAATTGGATTCGTAAACAAATAATTGTGTCTAAGAGTTTATTAAATATTTTCTATATTTTTCTTATAATTTTGAAGCTATCTAATATGAAGGCCTAAAGTCATGATAATGTTATAACAATAAAAATGTTTTGTCACCTGCATTTGGTGGTGTATTCTAAATTCTCATTATTTTTTATTTTCGGTGGATTTATTTCTAAGAATATTGTTGTATTTATTAAGAATGAGAATGAAAAATAATGGCAAAATTTTTGTTGTTATTGTTCCGGTTGGTAAAGTCAATCAAACTATATAACAACCAAAAAAAAAAAAATATGTCAAATACATTTTTGAGAAAATTTCAAATGCTCGATTCAAGTCCCATGAGAATTGATCGTCAAAAAAAAATCATAATTATTCATTGAAGCAAACTAAAATTCTTACAATCAAATATTGAAATGCATATCAATATGCTCAAGACATACCTTTGCAATAGTTGGCATTATATCCGGATGGCTGTATGATCCAATTGTTCCATCCTGTTTGATGAAAATCATTGTGTTGAATCAATATTTTAATGGAATCATTGATTTTTCAAAATTTCACAAGTTTTGACATTTTTTTCAAGTAAAAGTTCATTTTCGCATTTTACCCACAGCGTTTTTTTTTCGCAGAATATTATTATGATGATAAAAATGACAAAACATCGGCAACAACGACACAGTCGTATAAAGTGTGAAGTTGTCAGAAATAGTTCAAACATGTTTTTTTCAATTTGAAAATAGAATAGTGTTGAAAAAAGCACAAAAAACATTTTGATATAGTCTTACCGATTGTTGTGAAATTAACATAAAATATTTGTCGACAACAATATTTAATTGTATCACTGCAATCAATGTGCCGTTTTTTACGTTTGATTGACTGTAAAAATGGTTGATATGACAAAAATGATTCAATTAATGACAATTATGTCTTCGTAGAAAAAATATTACCTTGTAATGATCAGTATCATACATTTCAATTTGAATATAAGATTTTTTTATTTGTAAATTTTCATTATAAATACGAATCATTTCATACATTAATTGCTGTTGCTGATTTAAGATTTCACCGTTCGACTGGCCATTTTGATTGATTGTATTATTTTGATTGGATAACAACAAATTTGTGATATCATATTCATACATTTTATCTTTATGATTAATTTTTGATTTATCGGGTTCAATAATACCGATAAAATCATTGTCATTTAATGTATCATATTTTTTTAATACAATCAAACTTGACACATGTTTAATAATCAATCCTAATTTATCACCATACCAAGGATCATCATTGAAATCTTCATATTGGACATGTACCTTTATGAATTTTATTGTCCAAAATGATTGTTTATTGGCAATAGATGAAAAGTCAAAAATGGGCGATTGAAGTCGATAGTAATGTTGATGTTTTGGCAATACATAAACCATTTGTGAATGTTCATCATTTTCAATCAAATCGTTAATTATTTTACTTTGATTATTGTCAGAGTCAATGTCACGTTTGATTGGTGTCGATTCAATGTCAATATTTTGTAAATCTACATACAAATAAATGTTATTTTTGTGAACTTGAAAAAAAATGATTACATACAATCATTGATTAATGTTATATCGGATTTTTTAAACAAGTTTGGAACTTCTTTCATGCCAAGTTTGTTGAGTATTTGTTCTTTGATGAACTCAATCCGTTCATTATCATGTTCATTTTCATTAAAATGATTATTATTATAACAATTTAAACAATCAGAATTGATCAACGATTTTTGATTACTATCATTGAAATCGATTGAAGTTGTTTGTTCAACATTATTATTCAGTTGTAAACAAACAATTATTGAAAGTGACATTATGATGAATGAGATTTGTTTAATTTGACCATTAAAATAATTGAGCAAATCATTAATGGCCATAATTGAAATGGTTATTTTGTTTTTCTTCAATTCACTTTCACAGGTAATCAAACAGAAACAATATCAAAAAATAAATTCAAATAATGAGGAAAATTATTCATAAATCAATCGATCATATCAACTCAATATGATTAATTGATTTGATCGATCGATCGATTGAATTTAGATGTCTGGCAATTGAACAAAACAAAAACAACAACAAAAACTACCATTCATTTGATAATTATTTTGCCCTTGCTCTTCTTTTATTTTTGTATCCCTCGATTGAAAATTAAACATCATCAATCCACAGTTGACAGAATTCCGTTTTCAAAGAAGAAAAAAAAATCACAAAATTCAGCAAAATAATTTCGTTTGTTACCAAATGTTACGATCAAACTGAAAATAAGAAAAACAATAATAAAGATTGAGATAAATGCAATGATTTGCTTTGCTAAGCAAAAAAAAAAAAATTGTGAAATAAAAAAATTGCAAATTAATACAATGTCAATCATAAAAAAAACTTAACCTGTGTCAATAATAAATAAATAGTGCCATCATATTTTGTTGTTTTCTTCAAACGATTATCTCACCACCATATAATCATTTTGATTATGATAACAGATTTCATTGATTTATTTTCTTTTTGTTTTTTGCTTTGAAGATTGAAATGATTATTTAATAAAAAACTGGTAGCCGAAAATTGATCATGAAATATGAATATCATGCAAAAAAAATCGAACCCCATTTATCACATACTTTGATTTCTTCCGTGAGAAAATATTGATCAGTTGATTTTACAAATTAAGTAGGAAAAAGTTTTCGCAATTTTTTTTAATCGAATGTACAAGTACAATCAAATTTGATCATATTATAGATTTGGTCAAATTTCATTTTCAATTTTTTTTATCATTCAAAATGAGAGAAAATTATTTCTGCACTAATTGATTTTTGATTATTTTGATTCTCTGGTCACATTCGAATGCATTCAAAAAAATTATCTAATATTTCCTTACCGAATCAGAGAAAAAAATATGTGATTGGATTTTTTTAAATGCTCTCGATCAAAATTAAAAAATTAAATAAATTCAATCAAATAATAATTTGCAATGTGCTTGTGAAGTATTAGGTTGTCCGGAAAGTTTTTGCCGGTTATATCGTAGAAAATAATTGGGAAATCGGCAAGAACTTATGGGACAGCCCAATATGTTCGAATTGTAATAATGTTAATCTAAAATATCAAAAATCATCGATCGAAAAATTTTCTTTTCTAATCATTGATTAATTACAACAACACAAAATAGAAAAAACATTACAAAATTCTGGACCATAAAAAAATAAAATTTGAAATTTTGATTCTAAAAAAAACATACAAACAAACAAACCTTGTTGTTGTTTATGATCGATCGATCGATTTAAAATCGATCATTTTTTATACATTTTTTTCTTCTCTGTCTTAAATTCAATGTTGTTTTACCATGCTTATTATTTTCAAGTTATTTAGCTCAATGATGATAAACCCAAACAAAACAAATGTTATGGATAAATCCAAAAAACGGAACAAAAAACTTTTTAAATCTTTTTAATAAACACCAAATGAATCGAGAAAAATGTTTCGTTTAGATAATTGGTTCAAGATAAATAAAAGTAAACTACTTTTTTTTAGAAAAAGAATTGTAATCCAGAAAATTGACATTTTTCCAAATTCACTTCAATTCTTGCTGCTGCAAATAATAATAATAATTATTATTTGACATTTTTCAAATTTGATTTATCCAATTTGATATTAAAAATTGAAAAAGGAAATTTAATTTTGACTGACTGTCAACAATATCATTAGCCAAAAAAAGACATAAGGCCAATTATTAAAAATCATTTGACCGTGAATCCAAGAATAATTGAAGAGGCTATCTATAAGAGAAATGAGTTAAGTTTTTTAGTTGGTGTAAATAATAAAATAATTGATAATAAGTGAACGATTATTGATTATCATCATTATTATCACTGGATGTAGCATCAACAACAACATCATGATCCGGATATGATGCATCATTCGATTCAGTATGATGATCTTCTTCTTCTTCTTGTTCATCATCATCAACATTATTATTGTCATTGTCATCATCATCATCATCACCTTCTTCAGGTTCCAATTGCTGATGTGATTGATCAACAATCTGTTCTTGTTCATTATGTTGACAATGTTCAGCATCATCATCGGTGCTTGAAGATTGTTGAGCTTCTTCCATCATTTCATGATCCATTGATTGATGTTCAGATACTGCCGATGATGATTGCATGTCAATATTTTCACTATTTTCGTGTTTAAATTTTGCAATTTTGATGGCTTTTTCTTTATGATTATTATTATCATTGTTATTATCATCATTAGTATTAGTAATATTTTTGTTACAATTATTATTATTAGCACTATTACCATGATTCTTATTATTATCATGCTCATTACTGTCATTTTGTAATCGACGTTTGTTCATCATCATTGATGAAGATGTGGATGGAATATTGGTTGGCATAAAAAACGATGATGATGATGATGATTCCATACTGTTTTCATCAATCATCATCATTGAAGTGGATGTATGTGATGATATGTGTGCTGATTGTAAACGATTATTATCCACATCATTATCATTATTACTACCAGATGATGATGATGGCTGATTGTGAAGTTGACGATTTCGATTCAGTAAATTCAATGTTTTCGATGCAGTCATTGTTGCTGTAGATGATGTAGTCAATGTTGATAATGAGAACGATGTGCTTGGTTGTTGCTGCTGTTTCTGTTGTTCATAATGATGATGACTGCCACCACTATTCGATGAACTGACTGATGGTCCAACATTCGATGATTGCTGTTTATTGATTTTCAGATCAATTTCATTATCATCATCATCGTCATCTTCACCATTTCCATCATCTGAAGCCGATTGGTTTCGATTTTGTTTGACGAGCGATTGCAGATAGTCGATGTGTTTTTGCCGTTCATTCAGTGATTGCTCTAAATTGATGATTCTATTTCTTGCTTGTTGTCCGATTGTACGAATTTTCTGCTTTGATTGTTCAAAATTATCTCTCGATTGTGCTAATTCTGATTCTAATTGTTCGATTTGTTTGCATAATTTTTCATTTTCATCACTCAAAGCTTTGATTTTCTGTTCCATCGCCAATTGTTGTCGTTGTTGGACATCGACATTTGAACTGGATTGTTGTTGCTGTTTTTGATATTGTTCACATTGCGATTTATATTTTCTGGCCAAATTTTTCAATTGTTGATTCATTGTTTGCAGTGATGTCAGTTCGTTCTTCATTTTTTCCGATTCTTTCTCAGATTTTTCATTCATTTCAGCCGATTCTTTGCTCAGTTGCTCAAGTTCACTAGTTTGTTTTGTGAATTTAGCCATCAATTCTTTTAATTCATTTTCAATTTTTTGAAATTTCACATTAGATTCATTCAATTTTGAAAGCAATTCTTGTTTATTTGTTTCAGCTTGTTGCAATTTTATTTGTAATGTTTTGTCAATTACCTACGTATCGATAAAAAATTAAAATATAATTTCAAATAATAATCAAATTAGTTTAACCTGTTCTTGATTCTTTAAATTTTCAATTTCCCTACAGAATCGTACACATTTTTCCATTAATTCTTCATTCTCTTGACGAGTAGTTTGAATGCTGGTCAATAGTTCTTCATTTAAATTAGAAATGTCATTATTTTGTGATTTTTGTGATAATAATTTATTCAATTGTTTCGAATTTTCTTTTTCGTTTTCAATACATTTTTCAAGATTATCAATTGTCGTTTGCATTAATTTCATATCATTAAGCTGCAAGTCATACATTTTAATTTTGTTTAGAAGTAATTTATTATTATTGGTTATATTTTTGATCAAAGTTTGAATATGATCATCATCATTGATCTTACAACTACTTGTCAAACGTTGAATGTCATTATTAAGAATACTGTTCATTTCCATTAATTCGAATTTATCCGATAATAATCTTTGATTATCAGAATGTAATAGTTTTGAATTGTTATCATTACTTTTTTCCATTCGATTTCGATCAATTTTCATTTGTATTAATTTTTGTTCTAATAATTTTTTTTCTTTATCACATTCTTGTGCTTTTCGTTCGAATTCATTGAATTTTGTACGCAAATTTTCATCATTAATTTTGATTAAACACAAATTCCGATAATCTTGTTGTAATCTATGATATTTTTCATTTTTTTCCGATAGCTTCATTTCCAATTCTTTCACTGTATTTTCAATTATTTTCAATCTTTTTTCTAATAAATCAATTGATAAATTTTTTGTTTCAATTATTTTATTCAAATCCATTGATTGTGTGATATTTTCGTTACTATTATTTTTATTAATATTTTCGGCATTTGAATCAGTTTCTCGCTTAATTTTCGCCATTTGATTCAATTCCAATTGCAATCGTTGCTTTTCTTCAAACAATATTTGATATTTATGTTTAAAATCATTTAATTCTTTTGTTATCATTTCCAATCTTTCAACTAACAATCCGTTATTCGAATCATTATTAGTGTTTGATGAATTTTGATGCTTAAATTGCGAAATGAATCGATTTTCAATATCAGTATTACGATCAATTTCATTTCGCAGATCATTTTGTAATCTCAATAGATTATCATTTAATATTCTTTTATCATTTTCAAATTGTTGCTTGATCATATCAATTTCAGTTTTACATAATTGATTATTATTATTAATTAATGACTTTGTATCCGATATAATTGAATTAAATTTGTCAAAATATTTATAATTTTCATTCAATTCTCTTAAATTCTTCGAATAATAAGCTTGTTTTGCTTCAAATATTTTTTCTTTGATTCCATTTTGATTGGATTCGATTTCCATTCGTATTAAACGATTTCGATAGTCATTTTTTTCTTCAAATAAATCATAAAGATTATTTACAATTACATTTGTTGATTTTTCAAATTCATTTTTGATCATTTGCAAATTTTTATTTACATCATTCAATTGTTCAATTTGTTTGGTTTTTGCCATCAAACATTTTTCGTTCAATTCCAATTGTTTTGTTTTGATTTCCAATTGATTGGACAATTCTTTGTGCTCAAGTTCTTTGATTTCAATGTCATTAAGCAGCTGATTCAATTCAACTTCAAGTGATTTTTTCGATTCATCTAATGATTGATTGATTGTGGATAGATTGACAATTTTATCATTCATTTTAGTGATTTCATTTTCATAATCATTTTGTTTATTTGTCATTATTGATTTTAATAAATCATTTTCACTTTTAAGTGCATTCATTTCTGTTTGAATTTGTTTTTTCAATAATTCAAGCATTTGTACACGTTGATTCAATGCATCAATTTGATTTTCATTTTCAAGAAAATTTTGTTTATCATTTATGAAATTCAGTTTATTTTTCTCAAATTCCAAATGAATTTGATTATATTCTTGAAATTTATTTTGTAATTCCATCACATATTTAACGGCCATCATTCCAGTATTTGTATCTTGCTGCATATTTTCATCATTGATCTGCTGATTGGTTTGTTGTCGAACCAATTGATTAAGATGAGCAGACAATTTCTGAAAACTGTCATATAAAATTTTACCACCATTATACAATGAATGAACTGAATTTTGGTAAAATTTCAATGATATTTTCAATTCTTTGTTCTCATTTTCAATTTTTGACATTTCATCCTCGAAGCATTTTAAACGTTTGATTTCATTTGTCAAATTGATGGCTGCCGTTTCTTTTTCATTCAATTGATTGGATAATGTTTGACAACGTTCATTTAGGACATCTTTTTCAATCAATAAATTCTTGTTTAATGTTTCAGTTTGTAAAAATTTCGAATATAATTGACTTATTGAACGATTCGGTTCGAACATTTGATTCAACAATTTAATATTTGGATAAAATTTTTCTAAATATCCTTCGAGCATATCAATCTTGGATTTTTCGAAAATATCATTCAATTTCTCAATTTCTTTTGTCAAATGTTCACATTCTCGCTGTTTACTTTCATATTTTTGTTTACATTCTTCAAGAATATTTCGATCATTTTGTTCAATTTCATTTAATTTTCCAATCAATTCTTCATTTTGTTTTTCCAATTGTTCATTTCTTAATTTTAAGTCATTTAATTCACTATGCATAGTATTGATAGTTGCTGTTTGAGTGTTGCATTCATCTCTCATTGTATTAATGTTTGTTTGATATTTTTCACGTTGTTCATCATTATATTTGCGAAGATCATTGATGTGATTGTTTTTGGTTTGAATCATTTTTTCAAATATTTCATTTTTATTTTTTAACAAAGACAATTCATTGATATATTTAAATAGCTTCGATTTCGAATCAATCATTTCAAATAGAATTTTATCATTTTCTTTGTTTATAGATCTAACAGCAAGCCTCGATGATTGAATATTGGTAATTATTGAATCAATTGTTTGAAGCATCTGCATCTCATTGGCATTATTGGAATTTTTTATTAAATTTTTCAATTCTGACAATTGATCACTGCATTCCTTGCTGATCATCAATTTTATTTCTTCATTTTCTATTTCAAGTGTAGATAAATGATTAAATCATCAGAAATTCTACGAATTCAATGCAAACTTACCTTTCAATAAATTTTGATTTTTAATATTCAAATCATTCAATGAAATGTTTTTCTCTTCAATCAAATTTAATAAATGATTAATTTTACATTCAAGATGATCAATATCATTCGGTAAATTTGCTTTTGTGTTTATTAAATCCATTTTTAATTTTGATTCAATTGTCAATCGAAATTTTCATCCAAAAAATGACAACAAAAACAATTTCCATAAACTTTCTCGCCAAAAAAAAAAAAAAATTCTGGGAAGTTTATATTTTTCAAAAATTTTCACCAAATTAATTTAGACATATTTTTAAATAGATTTTATTATAATATCTAATAATATTCGATAAATTCATGCAGAAAGTGATAATCAATCTTTATTTTTCAATTTTTCTTCCAATTTATTAAATTCTTCTTGATTTATTCGTTCAGTTTCATCCATGACCTGGGGAAAAAATTAGTCAGAAAAATAAAAAAGAAAACACTTTAAAATTTACCTGCTCGACTGACATAACTTCAGGTATATAAAATTGAAGCATATTTTGAATTCCATTCTTTAGTGTGACCACAGATGATGGACATGAAGTACAAGCGCCTTGAAGTTTTAATCGTACGATACCATTTTCAAAGCTCTGAAAATTCAAATAAAATTAGAATATGTGAGGACATTTTATTTTCAAATCACCATGAATTTAATGTCTCCACCATCTTCTTGTACGGTTGGTCTGATCCTGGTATCGATCAATTCTAAAATCATTGAAACAATTTCATCGTCATCATTCGAAACCGAAGACTCTTGTTGCTGTTGATTCAAATCATTATCAAAGCCTTCACGTAAAATTGGTAAATTTGTAGAAAAAAAATCCATGATTGATGCAAATATTTCTGGTTTCAATGTTTTCCAATCCAAATCATCAATTTTAGTGACAGTTATGTAATTCGAACCAAAAAATACCGAATCAACGCCATCAACTTTGAATATTGTTTCAGCCAATGGTGAGCGTTTCAGGGCCGATATTCGTGTAGGAAAATCAATCGTAGTACCTGGCTTCAATATTTCATGACCGGGAAAAAATTTCAAACTATTCGGATTCGGTGTTTCTTCAACTTGTATGAACATTGATCTCCCTAATCAGAAAAAAAATTAAATTAATCTTCGATTCATCATCATTTGATTCGATACTTACTTTGTAACCTGAGAAAATCATCTTTGAGTATTCTTAAATTTTTCATTCGACTAAAAATGGCCCTTGAATTGATCATTTTGATTTCGCAATTGTTTCGGTCAAGTGACAAGATTTTGTTTACAATTTAAATTTTTGAAACCACATGATCTTATTGAAAAAAAAAACATTCATAAAGGACAGGTCAAATTTTAAAAAAAAAAATTAACATTTAATTAAACATTTTACAATTAAAAAAATAGAATTAAAATAGAATAGAATTAAATAGAATCATAGCAAAAGACAAGGACAATTTGATATAAAATGATAACAACGAAATCGAATATCACATAATTTGAATAGAACATGACAATTCTAACCATTGATCTCCAATGCATGTTCAGCAATACGAATTGACAATTGTTCAATATCATCAAATGTAATGTTTGTTGATGATTCACTTGCATCAGGTTGTCTCTTTCGTGGATAATTGAATTGATTATAATCATAATAATTGCAATAATTGTCATCATAATTCCAATCGATATCTTTGTTATTCATCGTTATTAGTTCATGATCATCATAATCGCTTAGAGTCTATTATTTTGAATGAAATATTTCAATTTCTGGCTTGGTCATTCGGTAATTTTCGATTGTCAAAATACTTACCTTTGAATAAAGATAATTCTGATCATTTTCTGCTGTTGTCCAATCATGCATGAATGATTCATTAATTTTATTATCAGAAAACTTGGAAATTGATGACATCACATGGTCATTAGTGCTAATATCATCTATCAAAGAGGTATTATTAGTTAGCAATGTTGTTAATGATTGATTGTCATGTTTTTGATGCCAGTTAGTTGATATGTTATCACTGACTATTGAATCGAAATGGTCATAAAAATATCGTCCATCATTTGAATCATTAGTGAATATGGATGGTGATAATGATGATTCAGATGTTGTTGATGATGACGATGAAGATGATATCTCACCTTGACTTGAATCATCATATTTATGATTTGATGAAGCTGATGTAGTCGTTATCATCATCATGTTCATTGAAACCAATTTTTGATTATGATCTTGTAAATGATCATCATCATTTGATGAATGTGCCTTGGTCATTGTCGGATTGACATTTCGAATAATACTTTTATTTGCCCATGAATTTGCATTCTTATAATGATTTGATTTGTGTTGTTGTTGCTGTACATTGTTATAATCATTTTTATATTCATTCAATTTTATCAGTGAATCAACTTTTTTATTATTATTTTTAGTATGATCAAATTTCTTTGTCAAATTATTAACATAATGATGTTGAGATTTGTTTATGTATTTATTATGACGATTCATTCTTTGAACATGATGCTATTCATAATAAATAAAGAGAAAATAATTCATTTATTCAGACTATTCAATCAAATAAAGAAAAACTTGATAATTACCCTGGTCACAAAAGAATTATGATTATTATTATTATTAATGTAACCATTACAATTATTCATTGACATTAATTTACATTTTGATGAATGAAAATTAAAATCCTTATCATCGCCATATGTGGCAAATCTATGATAGAATTGAGAAATTGAAATGATCAGCAATTAAAAGAATAGAAAAATCATCTTATGAAGTTGTTTGTCATACATAAATATGTTGGACAAAATGAGAAAATAAAAGATCTTATCATCATCTTTGTTTGATTTTATTTTTAGAAAATGAAATCAAAAAAAGATTAAGCTTAACAATCATGAAGATGAATAATTAGCGATTACTAAACAACAAATCAAAGGCACACTCTTTGAAACGATCTATTCCATATAGAAACATAGTTAATTCATACAAATCAGATAGACATCAACAATGAAATGAATGGAAATAATGGTCAGATAAAACACCTGAACAAACGATGTTCATTATGGCATTCAAAAAACACAAATAACAATAGGGAATGGCTAAACATATCCTAGAAATACATATAAACTAATTCTATTGTCCGAACAATATGAAAAAGTGAATGAAAGCTTGATTTCAATAATAATGTAATGTATGAATCTAATTTTAGAAATCATTCAATTGGAATTATTTAACACACAATTTCAAAAATATGATAAATACCTTGAATGTTGCTGTGATTGCTTTCGGTATGGTGAATAATCGACATTATTATTGTTATTATTTTGGCTTTTATCATCATCATCATCGATTGATATGGCTGCATCACAATCATTGAATTGCATGTCAGTCATTTTACAAAAACTTTGCAATTGTTGCAATTGATTCTGTAAAATTGCATAATATTTGATGAATGATTCGTGTGATAAACATTTATTAATAATTTTTTCCATCATAAAAAATAATTCTTTATATTGTTGCTGATAATCATTGATTGATGATGATATTTGATTATTAAAACAATTATCATATACATCTGTATATGATATTATCGTCTGCATTGATCGGTCATCATAATCCAAATCGTTATCCACTTCATCGTCAGTATAATCATAATCTGCAGTAGCGAAATGATTTACAGTCGTTATATTAGCATTATTTTTACAATAAATATTGTCCCCTGTTTTATAATTGTCATCATTGTCTATAGCAGTCATCCATGCTGAATTTTAAAATTTTTGAAATCAAGTTTAATAGGTCATTTGCTAAATATCGATTCCATTTACAAAAAAAAACAACAACATACCAACCAATGATTTTTGCTGCTGCTGTTGATGAGTTAAACGGTTATTGAATTGTTCCATGCAAGATTTTGATGTTATAATCTTGATAACTGAATGAAAATTTTATTTTATTTCTTATGATACTTTCAATATACATACCCTGACCAATTAATCGAGTGATAATTGTTGTCAAATCATTATCATTCAATAATGACAAATCGATAGGATCATTTTTATTTATAATTGAACCATTATTATTATTAATGTCTAACGATGAAAACTTGAATGATTGCTCATCATTATTTTTATTGTTTCCATTAATTACTGAGGCCAGCAATGATTGATCGCTTTCATCATTACAACAATTGATCGGTGTAGAAAGGAAAGCACGAATTTGAAATATAATTTGACTGATTAATGCAATCAATTGATTAGTATTATGACATTCAGTATCGCTTTCGCCAATCAGATCAATCAATTGTTGTTCAGATGCCAACAATACGGCTGATCTTGCATGTAATTTTTGTATGCTCAGATATAATTTTTGTCTTGCACCTTTGGTTATGTTTTGTTTTTCAAGATATTGTTCAGTAATGTTCATCATATCATCATATGACATATGGGCAAATATTGATGAATATTTGTGCAAACGTAGCACTTGCATTTTCGAGAAAAAAAAAATTAGAAAATGGTCATTAGTCATTTAACAAAAACTTTGTTAATAATTAAAATCAATTAAATCATCTAATATTTCAAATGCAATTCATTCGATTTTTTCGTCTAAATTAGACGAAATTGATCTTTATTTATCAATTAAATTCAACTATTGAATAGTCCAGAATTTTCTAAAGGAAATGAAAATTGAATTTAATTCAATTTCTCTTTAAAATTCTAAAATATAATGCAAATAGAATTCAAAACTATAGTTGGAATGTTTTCTTTAAAATAATAATAAATGTCAATGATGATTTACAAATAAATCTCATGCAATCTGTTTAAAGTTCAAAACTCTTCAAAACATCAAATTTATTCATTTCTCTTTAGCACACTTAAAGATGTGTTCAACATAATATAAATTAATATTCAAAACGGTTAAGGTCAATGGCAAAACAACAAGTTTTTTCTTATACTTTTTAAATAGAATTTTCTTCAAATAAAAAAAACTGTGTCGAATGTCCAAATTGAAATTTTCGAAATTTTATGATGAAATAATTCAAATATGAACAAAAATTAAATATTCCAACATTATTATAATAATTAGAGCAAATCACAGAGTGGACAGCATGAAATTTTGAAAGATTTTAAATTTTGAAAAATTCATTTTGAATGACAATTTTTTGTTTCTTATGACAATTTTCTTATAAGAAAACCGGATCTTATGGATTGATCAAGAAATTTTTGAAAATTTTCTAAGATAAATTAAACATTTCCTCGGCATGAAACCGAAAACATCTCTGCGAAAAAAAAAGAGAAAGTTTATTTTCTTAAAAAACCGTTTTGAACGTGTTTCTCTTTTTTGTTTCTTCTATGGATTTAGAACAGAACACGTGTTGGTTTATTTAAATGAAAATTTCTATTTCTTTTAAATATGTCTGAACGAATTTTTTTTGTTCAAACTTTTTCCAAGTTCAAGTTCAAATAATTTATTGTTAAGCATCTTGAATAAATTTTTCCTTCCTTTATATGTGTCATCTTGAAATAATTCGATCGATTTTCAAGACATCCAAAATGGGAGAATTATGAATTAGCTGAAACAGTTGTTTATTCAAAAAACATTTTACTTTTCTCAGACATTAAGCAAATTTTTTTTTGTTTTGAATTAATTTTGAAAAATCAAATCTATTTCAAAGAAAAATCTAAATTTTGTTGACACTACAAATAATTTTGATGGATTCCTATTATTGTATTGAAATTATTGACCACACTTGAGGCCATTTCTCTCCATTGTTCAAACTATGTGTTAATTAATCAATCAAACGAATCAAATCAATATTCGAAATTTGCAACGAAACAGGAAAATATGAATCATACAATTTTGAATTGTTTTAACCTTTCAGAGATTAGTATTAGAGCATTAATTGATTTCAAGTAAAGAAAATTGCTCACATTCATACTTACATTTGAGCCATGACGGTACACATTTCATACCAGGTTTACTGAATTCATTCAAATTATCATCATTAATCATCAATCTATCATTGATCGTTTTATTGGGTTTTATTAGTTGTGGATTTTGATTTGCCAACAATGATTGCCAATTGATACTTTTTTCTAAACTTATGAATGCTTTGCGATCAAGTAATGTGTCAATTTTATAATTATCATTTTGAATGATACTATTGTTATTATTTATTATTGTATTTGCTTTTATTGATTGATTATTATCAGCATTATTAGATGTTGATGAATTTTTTTTCATATTCCAATTATTATTTTTAATGATCGATGATTGATTATTAAACTTACAATTTCGATGATGACAATTTTTATTGTAAAAGTAATTTGATGATGCTATTCTTCGTATATAGCTGGAGTTATTATTGGGATTAATCGATGATATTCGTTCATAAAACCTTTGAGGTTGATGATGATGATGATCACTGAAATAAGATCTTACATCAATCATTGAATAGGCCATCGAAATATCCGAATGTTGAAAGGAATTAGTCTATAAAAATGTAGATTCATTTAAACATGTTAAACATTTGTAATCGAAATCACGAAAAAAATTATTGATTTCAATAATCGCCAAACATTTAATCAAAATCATTTTAATCGGCAACAAAAATCACATTTTATAAATGACAAATATCAAAAATTATCAATCAGGTGACATTGATTGATCCATTATCGATCATTTAAAAAGTGATCGTTTAATATTATGATTGATAACAATGACAACAAATTTTGTAATCAAGTTTTGCACTGGTCAAAATAAACAACAAAATGAAATAAATAAATAAATTTCACATATTTCATACAATTTCAAATTATTTTCAATGTCTTGATGTGTACCATCTTACAGATTGGCGATTAATTTTATTTTATTTTTCAAAAACATTTTCAAATTTCAATTTTTATTTTTCATCATTCTCTCAGATATGGCCGTGCTAGACAACAAATGTTAAACATTTTTTTTCTCTTAGCTGTTTTATTAAAGAAAAAATGGATATTTCTCTTTCAGTTCAATTTTTGAGACTTATTCATGTTCATATTAGATGGCCACTGTTTGTGCTTGGTGTGAGTGTGCTGTATGCATGTTTGTGATTGAAAAAAAAACATTTAGTTAATTGAATTTGAATAACTGTCCAAAAAACGACAACAAACAAATATTGCAACAACATTCTCAAAAATTGGGACGCTTTTTCTAGTGTTACATAATCGTGTTAACTCTTGATAACACAGCTACAGCAATAAACGTTAATTTCTGATCTAATTTTTTTAGTTCTAATTCAAATTTGAGAGTTTTTTCATTCAAAAAAAAGATTGATTGGTTTCAAATATTACAAAATATTCAAAAACTCATTTGACTACATTGTTAATGACAATGGTGTAATTGAAATGCCTTGATCGTTGATTGTTCAATAATTTACTGAGTGTGATATCAATTATTGTGTAATGAATTTTAATTATCCATAATTTCTAATCAATTATTGATTTTCTCCTGAGATGTCGAAACAATGGCTGCACTATGTCTGCCAATATATTTATTTTTAGTCAAAAGGAAATTTATTCGTCGGCTAGATTTAATTGTTTTTTTAAATTGAAGAAATTATTGATCAATCTTTCGAATAGATATTTGAATTTGACCTTCAATGATTTGTTCATACATTTGATTGGACTAAATATTATTTCTCCTTGATCTTGATTTTTTTAATGAAAACATAGATTCCATTGAACAATGGTCATTTCAAATATTTGGCCATCTTTTGCGCTATTAGGCATAAATGTATTTATGCTTTTTTTGAAAAATTTATGATAAATTAAATGTTTTATCTGCAATACAATAAACGAATGATAACAGTGATGATGTTCTTAATCTCGAAATTATAATTTCAATTTTTGCAATTGACCTATTTATTGTCAACACAATCATATTAATGTAATCAATTAATTGTTTTTGATAAAAATATACTTTTTCATTATGATCATGGTCGTGATTTTCGTTTTGTATGCACATTTCACACTGATTTCTTGAAATAAATATCAAATCAAAAATATTGATTTGTTCAATATTTTCTTATGATCAATTTTTGTTGAAAATAAATCATTGATATTTGAATATGAATTGAACTGTATTTTAAAAAATGGTTCTTTCAAAAATTTTGATTTTTTTTGCAATTTCAAGCGTCATCTGTGATCACTGAGTCATAATATCAAAATGTGATGAAATTAATCTTTTTCACAAAATATTTTTGATCATTTTTTTGATTGTCGCCATCTGATAGCTCTGCTTCAATTTGTATTGAACGTAATGGCGATCCCCATGTCAAATGTGTGTCGTTTGATGAATAAAATTTAGTCAATATGCCAAAATTCAATTGATTATAATCAGAAAATTCAATACAAAAATTTAAAACATTGCGATTAGTAGCGATTTGCTGATTCCGAGTCAAATTTTGGCCACCAATTATTTTTGTATCCAATTCCATTGATAATTCAATCACTTGATCAACATCATTTTGCTCTGCGATCGATTGTTGCAGCTTATGCTTATAGTTCATTGCTAAATCATTAATTCTTACTGATCTGAATCAAAATTCATTTTACAGGAATTAATCAATTAATCAAAATGACCATAAATATTCACCTTATTGATGATGTGGTCGATTTCAATTGCATACGCAACCCATATTTATTATCTTTCAATAATTTCAATGTTGATTGTGACTGTATTACAGCCAAATCGTCTGAATATTGATTTGGTTGCTGTCGAAATCGATTTCCATCATTCTGCATTTTGAAGACATTCAAATGATCATTCAAATCAAAATGAATATCATGACTTACCTTGAAATGGATTGAGTTCGATGAATCTGATAGATCAATGAAAAATATGGCACAAATTAAATTTTTCATTTTCAATTTTTCTCCTCAAAAAATTTTCCTAAATGATCCTTAAATTGAACATCGGCAAAAAAAATATTGGAAATTAAAAAATTCCACAATCAATATATGACCATATTCCTCAAGTATAAATGGATTAATTACTATGGATTCATTCTAAATCCTTTAATTTTTTCAAATTAAAAATAAATCTCTTGCAAAAGATGTCGCTAGTCCATGTTGAACATTTTCAAATTTCAAAATATAATTTTATATTTTACTTATCTTTATGTTCATTTCTACAATACGATGTTTTTTCAGGTTCAAAGGTGATGGCTGCTTTTATATTATTTTTTTCATCACATTTCCAGGCATAATGGTCGCTCGACCAAAAGCAATTAAATTTTAAAGTATATTTTTTTATGATCAAATCAGCAAAATGTATGACAGGCCAATGATCGAAAATAATAATCTTCAGGGACTGATAATTTAATGATGGAAAAAATAAATAAATTTAATACTTACCAGTTCATGAACTGGATTGGAAAATGGAAAACGAGACAATTGCATGTTTGTGTAGTTTGATGTTAATGGAAAAGCTTCCAAATGTTTTTTTTATGGTGTTCATTTATACTCAATCGATTTAATATTTCATTTCGTTTCGTTGGTGTTTGTTTATTATTTCATTTATTTTCAATTGCAAAATGTTTGTTTTTATCATTCCAGTGTGATCACACAACGGGAGATTTTAATTCATCGACACAAACACACATAACTGAACACATATATTTGATACAATTCAAATTGAAAATGATTATTTGCTTTTAGATTCCATTCGGGACGATAATGACAATGTTGGATTCTGCAAAAAAATAATGAAATAAAACGAATTAAAAATAATTCAATCATTGATGATGATGATGATGGTCTAAATGGCCATTACATTATTTGCTTATTTTACTTGTTTGTATACTTTACCTTTTTGTCCAAACATTCCCAAATTTCAGATCCAAATCAATCAATTCATCATAATGGTTGATTGATCATTTTTGGAACGGGAAAAGCAAAAAAAAAATTCGTTGTTTTAGCCTTTCGAGAATGAAACAACATGGGATTTGATGATGAAAATAAAAGATTTTTCTTGTTTTGTGAATGTCAAACTATAATCTTATGTGAACAAAATATAATTAGATTTTCATTTCCATGTTTAATTTAATTGGTTTTAATTTTATTTTTGCTTCTTCGTCGTCAATTTCGGCTTAATTTCAATGAATTTTGATTATTTCCATTATTAGCTTATTTTACCAGATTTCAAAATGTTCGTTGCTAAAAGGCCCACCAATTCATAATTGTTGTCGATTCATTTTAAATCACGTAATATTATTATTATCTGATTTATACTTTGAATTGACATGAAGTCTTAGTGTAATTCTATTTATCCATCAGAATTCAATCAAAAATCTTAATATTAAAATAATAATAATAATGAAATTTAAGATTTAAACTGTCATATACATCAATGATTATGTCATGCGTACATATTCACTTTTATTTTATTTTCATTTCAATCAGATGAAACCTTTTCACTTTTTTCTTCTGAAATTTGAATGCAAAAATTTTAATTCATCATAGCGTGTATTTTGGTTAGAATTTAACTTGATTCTATAATTTGTATTATATGTATTATGAAAATTTTACTTATCTTGACAAGTTTGAAGTTATATATTTTTTGACTAAATTTCTGACAACAATTGATAAGTTTAGTTTATAACAAAAAAATTGCATTGACTCATCACAATCTCATAATCTTTTCCACTGTGTACTGTTTCATTGTACTGAATTCAAATTTATGGAAGAAAATATTCTCATATTTCATACTTTTTAAAACAATCACAACACATGTATTATTTTAGTTTGACCTAATTTTTATACACAGTGATTTCATTATTCAGGAATAAATTCAATCAAATTTGTTTTTGTTTTGATATTTGTACAAGTATATTCAAAATCCAATCTGATCCAATCAATAGAAAAGTGGAAGTAAATCATGTAAATTCAATTTTTTTGTTATCGTTGTTCATACGATTCTCTTGAACAACACATAACAAAATTCCAATCGAATATCGATTATTATATTATATTATAAAGACATGTGTCCATATTTCAATATTTTCAATTTTTACATACCAAACATTTTGCCAATATCATTTCGCCATTTGAAATTTGAATTTGAAAGTATTTTTTGAATTTATTATTCTTCAAAAAATGTCAAATTCTTCATTGACTCAATTCAATCTAATTTGAGAGAGAGCAAAAAAAAATTTGAATTGAATTTTCTTTCTCTCTCTTTGTGTATGTGTGTGTTTACACAAAGATTTTATATTGAAATTCAGATGAAAAACAAATTGCATAAATGAACAATTGCAAATGAAAAAAAAATTTATTATAATCATTTTAAATTATTTACAACAGAACAGAAACGAATGAACAGAACAGCACCGAGAAACAAGCAATAAAAACAAATTGGAAATTTAATTTAATTGCATAAAAATTCAAATACAAATAGTCTTCTTTTCTTTCTCGTTCTCGTCACAATAATTGAATTCTTTTCTTATTACAAATAAAAAATGTAAATTTTGTTATCAGTTTAAAAAGAGGAGAAAACTGGTATATATTTGCTGGTATTCAATGCAAAGAGTGTTGTGTAGGTAAGTGTAGACACATATATAAGAAAGAGAAATTAAAAAGAAAAGAAAAGGAAAAAATTTGCCATTCAAAGAATGATTCACCAAAAAATTGCTCAAAAAAATTCTTATTATTTTTGTGTTGGGCAGAGAATTTTTTGAGAAATTCGATTCCATTTTCGGTATGTGACAAGAATATCACAGTGCATGTGTGTTGGTTTTAAATGACAATTTTTTTCATTTTCAATTATATAATTATAATCATTAAATAATCCTTGTTCAAAAATGGAATCCAATTGAGAATTTAATCTTTTTCTTATTTAATTCAATTGAATTCAACACTTTAATTAGGTCGTATCATTACTCTTCGCTTTTTTTCTCGTCAAATGAAGGCTTGAAGAATACAACATATATGCACGTAATAGATTTGGCAATTGTAGAAATGAATTTCGATTATTATTATCAATAAATGATGCTTTACAATAAGAATAACTATACATCAATATGATTGGATTTTCATAATCGAAATCATTAAAGTCATTCAAATTAATGTTCTTGAAAAGTGTTCAATCAGCATCATAATCATTGAAATCATTTTCGCTGCGATAATGTCGTGGTTGCATTTGATGTGAATGATGCATATTTTGTGATGGATGGTGAAATGATTGATGATGTATTGATGGTGATTTCGGTTGCTGTTGTTGTTGTTGCTGCTGATAGTGATGATATTGTTGCTGTTGTTGTATGGGCAGCTTTTGCTGCGTTTGTTGTCGAAAATGAGTTAAATACAGTGCTGAATAGCCACAGCAACGAGCTCGTAATTGATCGATTGTAGTACAAACAGATGCTATGTATGATTCTTTAAGATTAAAACATTCACATAATAAAACATATGTAAAACCAGTGAATATTGTTGGCTTCACTTTATTAATCGTTTGCTGATTTTGTTGATTGATCATCATCAAATCATCACGATACATATCGGGACAACGTTTCAAAAATATTAAACGTCGTAAACCAACACAATTCGGTAAATATTTATACAATATACGTGCACCTATCATAAGCAAAAAGAAAATCAATACGAAAAATGGAAAAATTTTTCATTAATTATCCACATCATACTAAATATTAATCTCAAATCAATAAAATCTGATGTCTCGAATTTGAACGATTCGGCTGAAATTTTCATTATTTCTATGTTTCAAACTTTTATTTTATTGAAGAAAATTTTTTTTATTAATTCAATTATTGATTTCTGAAGAGAACATTCAATTCGGATGGACCTTTCTTAAAGGAATTCTCCATGAGAATTTCATCAATTTCATTTCCATCGAATTGAATTGATTGTTTATGATAAGCAATAAAATTATAGTCATTATTATTCAATGAATATTCTATCGAAATTTTCACTGCTTTGTTTACAAATGGATTTTTAGCGATTTTTATGTTAATAATATGTTCAAACAAAACATTAAAACATTCAAATGAACTAATTTCATTAATTTAATGAAAAAAACATTATAAAAGCATACACAAAAGGCCAAAATAAAGATAATTTAAAAATGGCTATTTGAATGAAGGAATTATTTTGAAATGAGAAGTGATGAAGCTGTTGTGTTTGTGTTTTTGAATAGATAAATGTTGAAATCGTTTGAACAAATAAACATGCATAAATAAATGTAAATAAATTTTGACAAACAGCCGACTGGACAAACATTTTTGAATGAAAATTCATTTGATAAATAAAATAAAACAAAAAACAAACAATGAAATTCGGTTAAATCGATCATAATTATCATGTAATTATGATTATCATATCATAATAATATCTCATTGAAATTCATCATTAATTGAATGAATGAATCAATAACTAATTGATGGTAATAAATGTAATAATAATAAAAGATTCCATTAAAGAATAATTCATTTATCTTTCATTGTTATAACTATTTGTATAAATACTCAACCATTATATTTTTTTAATATTAATTTTCAATATAAATGTACAGATTCTCTCAAAATAAAAACATGGAAAATATTAAGTTGTCCGATAAGTTCTTGCCGATTTTCTCATGATTCCCTACGATATAATCGGCAAAAACTTTTCAGACAACCTGATATATTTAATAACAGTAGTTTGTTTCATCATTCTCATTCATTCATTCATTTGAAAAGGTCTTCATTTCTATTGAATTTTTCTGCCACAAAACAAAAATTGATGATCTAATTTCAAATCGATTATTTTGATCATCATTTTTCTTTATATTCACTTCAAAATAAGGTTTTGGGTTTGTGTTTGGGTTTGGTTGTCTACTGCTATGCGTGTGTGTGTGTCAAAAGGGCCAGAATATTTGTTTATATTTATTTTAGAATATTGAATTTGTAAAGGAATTCAACAAAAAAGATGATAATAATAATAATAATTCAATTGAATTGAATGCAAGCAAAAAATATTATTATTTTAATATACTGCCCTAGTTGACAACGCCCGAGAAATAATTCTTCTCAATGTAAAATTTATAATTTATAACTAATCATTATGTGTCATTTGGCATGCACATTCACACAAATATTGACAATTTATTCAGTTTATTTCGAAAAAGATGCTCGTAACTTACCGGTCCATAGGAGCCAATTTTTCTCCAAACGATCACTATCTTCACCGGGAAATGTAGCGAATGCTGATACAATATAACCAGCTGGACGATTCAATATGGATGCATTTTTTTGATTATTCGAAATCGACTGCTGCCTGAGTGTATCTTGAAATGAAATTTGTTTTGTTTGTTGTTGTGCATGTTGTTGATCAAATATATTATTTATATCCGAATAAAGATATTCATCATATTCACAAGGTATTCCTGAACCTGGTCGTACGATCGATGCGCAAACAGTGTAGAGACCGTCAATATAACGAATTTCTGGCCAAATATGTGGCATCAACAAGGGAGGTGGCGGTGGCGGCAAGTAATGATTGTTGACGCTATCACGTTGTTTTTGTGTTAACCAATGTTCATGATGTTGTTTGTGATGATCACTGTGATTGGCATTCGACATCATCATTCTATGGTCATCGCCATCATCATCTAATAACAGATCATCATCGGCCATTTCATCAATGTCAACTGTGTTTAAATCATCACTATCATCGATTGTGTTATAACAAATATTTGATGAATTATTACTTAATTCACGCTGATAACGATGATGATTTGATGGTGTTTTCACGGTACCAGCCGCTGTGGATGTCACTGTTGACGATGAACATGATGAGGAACATGATTTGGAAATAAATAATGAAGTTGGCTCCGGTGTACAAAGTATTATGAATGGATATTTTGATTTGCGCTCAACATTCATCAATAATTGTTGTTGATCTGGCTTCTCAAACTGTGAACACAAATGTCGCATATGTTTAGATGTCCATTCTTGATAGTATTGTGTACCGCCAGTTGATGTCGGTGAACGTTCACCCTGTTGTTGCATCAACAATGGTGGCTGCGGTAATTGCTGAGGTGGCTGCTGCGGTTGTAGTGCTCCCTGACTACGACCAATGGCACGTACAGGTGATGGCAAATCAGGTGGTTGAAATATGCAAACTTCAACAAATGTAATGCGATGCAATTTATGTGCAAATGTACTAAGGCCACGCTGATGATGATCATTATTATTACGATATGAGGATGATGTTGAGCTTAATATTGGATGTGACCAATGATCACCACTACTGACAGTTATGTTTGCTAATGGCGATGTACGATGTTTGGTGATGTCATGAATAGGGGGCGATATTAATGGCGCTTGCAAATGATTATTATCATTATTATTTACTGGATAATTAAAATGACCAGCACTGCTCATTCCGGCACCACTACTGCCAGAACTTTCTCCCATATAATCATTGTATGGACGGCCATGAGTATATGCTTGCTGCTGCTGACTATTATATGCCTCATTATAATAATCGAATTCATTCGAATTATCCCTAAAAACAGATATTTAAACGAAGTAAGAAAAACAGTAATGAGGCTACAATTAAGAAAATGAACATCAAATTAGCAATAAACATGCCTATCATAACAATAATATGATGATTGTAGCGGCCTTGTGGCCTGATTATCAGGATAATCCTGATTATAATAAGCATATGGTGGGGACTGTGCTGATGGTGATAATTGTCCATAATTCCATTCTGGTATGCCATAATTTGTGTAATAATCATAATAATCACCAGATTCCGAGGGCAATGGTGGATTCGTATCTATTTCATAGCCACTTATCAATGAACTTGGAGGTTTTTTCGGTTTCGATGAATGAATGTTCGACAATGATGAAGACTGATCTTTTTGCTTCGAACTACTCGAATCATTCATATGAAAAAATAAATGTGTATTTATATGTTTCGACATTTTGGCTTTGTTGATTGGTGAGTGTTTCGGCAATTTTTTCCTATTCATTAATTCATTTTTCATCAACTAAATATTTGATTGATGAAATTCCATTCGCATAGCGCATGTTTATTCATTTGAAATGTCACATAAAATTATCGCAAATTCATCAATTCTTCCAATTTTGCTATTGGCAAATTTATTTTAGCCTAAATAGATAAAAGTAAAAATAAAGAATTGATAAATTAAGTGAAAATCGATTTTAAAAGTAGAAAAATATTTCTTCTAATAAAATAAATAATTAACCATACGCAAATCGATGATCGATTATGCTTGAATTTCGATCTATTTTCAATTTCAAATTTCCATTTTCACTGTTTTCAGCTGTAAACAACACACAGTGAAAATTCATCGATCAATCGAAGGAAATAAAAAAAAAGGGAGCCAAACAGCCGAAATTCCAGAAAAAGAAAAATCGAAATTGATTCATTGAAAATACAAATATAAAGTGAAATGAATCGAAATTCTTGAGAGCACTTTTCATTTTCATTTTTCACAAAGTGAAATTCCATTTACAAATGGGAAAAATTTCTGTTTTAAATGTGATTAAAATGTATGCCTTTTAGATAAGAGAATGAATGAATGGCCATATATAAACTTAGATAAACAAAATCTTACCCGATGCGAAAAATTTTGGCCGAAAATTTTTCATTTTTGGCGGAATGGTGGATGCTTAAATAACCATACAAGAATCAACTACATGCAACCAATGAAAAATGCAAATTTTAGATTTTTCAATATAAAAACATTTCAACGTCATTTAATGCATCTTCGTTCGCTTTGTTTTTTAGATATGGCTCGTTGGAAGCATTCAAAATGAACACACAAAATCAAAATTGTAATAAATTATTAAATATTATTATTTACTTTTAACTGAACAAAAAAACTTTTCTTGAAACACAAACATAAACATTTAAATGTAATTGAAAAAAATAAAGTATCTAAAATAAAAAAGAGAAAAAAAGCAGATAAAATTTAAACCATTTTGTTCAATTCAACCATCCATTACTGGTTTGACATTAATGAAATACTTTAATACTTGAAATGTATTTAAATGTCTTTGTCAAAGATTAAAAGTTTCTTTGCACTTTTAGTTGTTACTAGCATTATTATTTCAATCATTATATACACTTGAATTTACAATTCGAATCAATCAAATCAAACCATTACTATTTATTTATTTATAAAAGTTTTCTCTCTGCTTATTCTGTCGAATGCTTTTTGAATATTAATATTGATTATAATAATGATGATATAAATGTTGAAATAGCTGAACAAAAAAAAAGTAAAGTTTTTATTATCAGGAATGTTTTCAGTGAAAGTTTTTGATATAATTTTATTTGATTACAAATTGAATATTATTAATATTTAAATTTCCATTTGCCATCAAACATCCTCCGAAAAAAAATCAAATAATCAAAGTTTTTTTCAAGGTTTATTCATACGAAAATAAATGCAATTCAATGTAAAAATGGAATTGTTAATAGACGAGTTTTACCATGAGAGAACTATATCGAATGATTTTCATCATTATTATTCAATTATTATAATTATGTTTCATTCAAAGCGAAAAAATCATTCAATCATTTGAATTATTTTCAAACGTTTTTGCATTTTTGCATAATAATAATAATCACAAAAAATACACACTTAATCTAATTTCATATATTTTTGAAAGTGAAAATTGAATATCATTCATTCAAAACTTATGGTCACAATGTTGCAGAATAATTACATGTTTTTTTGTAAATGAAATACTTTCATCACAGAGTGTGTACGGAAACTTTCAGATATTTTGTATTTGTACATAGTAATTATGGCTTTTCAATCATAATTTTATGAAAAAGTTTTATATTTTCTCATAAAGCAATGATACCATTGATATATCAATTATTGAATAACATGAGAAAATTTGTTTTGTTTCATCATCATTACAAATCACATAAATTTGTAAATCAGTCAGTTCAAAAAAAATTTCGATGAAAAAACCTCGCTTTGATTTGAAAAATAATTCAAAAATTTTTGGGAGAATAATTTCGTTTGAAGTTCAAATATACAGATAAAAATATTCATAGAAATCGAAATTTGAAAAAAAATTGAATGAAATTTTGTTTTTAATAGAAAAAACAGAACGAAATTGCAATTTATTTGGTCTGGTGTATTGTACAAGTATTATATTTCTGCTTGGCTGATCAATAATTTTGTTTGTTTTGTTTTTTGTTTTTGTTACAAATAAATTTCAAATGATTCGTATTTTCAGTGAGGAAATTGATTTTTCCATCAACCATATAACCCATAAGCCAAAATTATGGTTTCAAAAAATAATGAAAAAAAATTATTTCTGTTGAAATTTATATTTTTTTCAGTTCGCTTTTCATTAAACAAACAAACAAGTTTTGTCATTGTCATTGTCTGATTGATGATGTTTTTATTTCATTCAATATGTTCAAACGCTCTGTTTGTACATGGCTATTTTGAATAAATTGTATTTGAATTTGGACTATTTCACCAATAAAACATCTTGTCAAATCACAATCAAAATTTGATTGATAGAAAATTTTCAAGTGTAACAATGAATGGATGAATATATCAATTGACAAATTGAATCCAATTTTGGTGACTGCTAAAAAGAATCATTGAAATCAATGAATACAATACATAACAAAAGCAACAACACTATTAATGAAAATGAATATAATGAAAATTGATCTTTCAAAATTCAAATATTCAATGATTGTGAAAATACATCATCATTTGAATTTGATTGGGATGCACACATACAGGAGCTGTTAAATGAAAATTCTGAAAACTTTCACTCTTCAAGTTTTCTGAAGAAAAAAATGTTGATATGAGTCTGAATATTTTATATCTTAGAATGTTTCTTTCATGCAAACACACACAATAGGAGGCAATGATTGTGATTGATTATAAAATAATAATTATGATCAAATTTTTGAATGGTGAAACTCTCACTCAGCATGGTTGAATTGAATTATTATTTTGGAAATATAAAATTAAAAATTCTGGAAATGTTTTTTTGCAATTTGAATACAGAAAAAAATTAATTATAATTCATAAAATGAGATACGATTGAATTCTCAATTGGCAATCAAACATATAATAGGAAAAACTTTCCAAGCAAAATCTTTTTTGGTGTAAAATGTTTTCATTTTATACCGGAAAATTCCATTATAGAATCAAGGGAACATTATTAAATTAGCTCATTTATATGCATGCATAAATTCACTGATAGATTTGATTCTTGATATTTCTTTTTTCCATTTATTTTTAATAAATGTGTGAAACTCACAATGCAAAAATAATGATCAAGGAGGAAACTTGTCAATTTCATGTTTTTAACAATACAAAATGTGGAAACACATTCATTTTAAATTGATCAAAGTTTCTTTTGAATGGAAAATAATCAGAATCATCAACAAGTGCAAATGTTGAAAATGAATAGTGAGAAAATATATGTGTGCAGATGTTTCATCTATCAAAGAATCTGTTCAATGATTACCCGGGAACTAAATGAATGAATATATGAACAAAAAACAAAAAGCATCATTTATTAATATTTTTTCTGTTTGTTTGTTAATGATTATGAAGACTATGCAATAATCTAGGATCATGTTTAGCGCAATCAAAGAAAACTTTTGGGAAAATGAAAAATATAAATAGTTTAATCGGGCAAACACTAAAATTACTCAGAATATTTTTATGATTCCGTTTGACTATATGGCAAAAATAAGCAAAAAAAAAATGAGATAAAAATAAAAAGGGAAAACTTTTTCGTCATGGCCTAAGGGATGAATTTTTACTGAAAAATGGAAAGGGAAAGAGGAAAAACAAGAAATAAAATTCAATCTCACATGATATTGCATTTCTCACGAATACATAAACATAAACAACAACCTCCAAGCAATTTGTGTGGTTTTCTACATACATTCATTCATGCTATTCATTTGGTAAACTTTCATTATCCAAAAATGAAAAACAGAACATTTTCACCCAATTTTTCATCTGAGATTCAAATTAATTAAATGACATTTATTATTATTTCATTGAATTTAATAAAATTCATTGATCTATCGATTTATTGATCGATTTTATTTTCAAAATCAACAATATTAATAATAATAATAATAAGTCACAGAAATATGTGATATGAATAATGAATTTTGATTATTATGATTTAATACATGATTAAGGCGTGATCAGATGCTAATATTACTTTCATTTTATTGTTTCGATGAATTATACATTTCTTCATTTTGAATCATCAATTTTCTCATAATTAAACATGTGACTAAACGATAAAAAAGGACAAAAAAGGCAGTGAAGAAAACTTTTTTTTCACTCCTCAGTAACGTCAAAAAATAAATTTATCATTTCATATATTAGGTTGTCCGGAATGTTGATCATATCGTACGGAATAAATTGGCAAGAACTTATCGGACAACCCAATAAATATTATTAGTCGAGAATTTATTTCTAGTTTTATCCATATAAAATAAACTAAATAACATGAATGGATTTTTATGGCTGAATTAAATTTTTTGAAAATTTTTTTCGGACATTTCAAGCGAAAATCCAAAATTCTATGAGAGAGAGCGAGAGAGGAACCGAAAATTTTTAAATTAACAAATTTTTTATTTTTTCATGTAAATTTTTGCCTCAGTAACTTTTAATTCGATTTTTTCTGTTCTCTTTATTCAATACTTTCAATGTATAAAACATTCAATTTCAAATTAATCATTCAGTTAATCTTTTAATTAATCGTGTTTGTATGAATTTAATGCATGAAAATTTTGAGAAAATGAACGATTCAATGTTGAAACACATTGTATACAATTTGTTAATCGGTATCAAAATTCAACATAAAAAATTGATAAAAAACAATAGAAAAGAATTGTTTTTCGTAAATTTCAATGAAAAAAAAAACAAAAATCAATAATTATTTTCGGTTTTGAATATATTTATTTATTATGGTCATTAATTTCATGTAATTTCTTGTAATTCAAACAAATCAGTAAATTCTTAATGAACGAAAAAATTGTAATTATAATCATAATAATAATAATATTAGGTCGTTGTCCTGAAAGTTTTTGCCGATTTACTGATTGAAAAACATTTGAAAATCAGTAAGAACTTTTTGGACAACCTCATAATCAAAATGGAAACCTTGCCAAATAGATTTGAAATTGGTAACAATGTTTGGGCGAAGTTAGCCAATAATTGTTAATGCATTAATATTATTCTTAGAGCAATTATTTTTTTGCTCAATTATCATACACTTGTCAATGTGCAAAGCATGAGAGAATCACAGAATTAAATGCCAATGTATTCTTCATTCATTCATACTCATTGGTAGTTTGTAAAGTGTAGCAATGTATTGAAATTAATTGATAAGGAAGTTGAAATCATTCATTCTACTTTTGTTGCTGTTGCAGCACTCATTCATATTTTTTTGAGCAACAAAATAAAAATTAATTTCCGTTCTCGACTCGTTCGCTATTCGGCATTCGATGGTCAATTAATGATATTGCAATATGATTGAAAAACTCAAGAGTTTCATTGTTTGAAATTGGAATTATATGTTTGAATCACAATTTGAATTCATTTTGACAAAAATGTCAAGTATTTTTATAATAATAATTTACAATCGACATATGCATTAAACTAAGCATTGTGAATATTAATTATTAATTTTCGAGATGAAATTGAGTTTTTTTTTGCTCATCGAATTTTGTCATTTGAATTGAAATTTTAATCCAATATATGATTGTTGTTGTTATTGGATGGATGGTAAATGCATTTGAGAGACATAATTTAATTAAATTTGTGCTGCACAGGAAATTCAACAAATGCTTTGCATTTCATCAAACCATTTTTGTGGCCATAAATTGATTATATTTATTTATATATTGAATTTTATTGTATTGTTTATCATGAATGTATCATCTGTCAGAAAATATTTAAAAAATACCAGAATTTTCTAAAAATTGTTCTCATTCATTCATAATGAAAACATTGGATATATGTATGTATGGCACACTATTTGAGAAACCACAGGAAAACAAACACAAGAAATAGAAAATTGAAATTAGATGAAATGAAATTTCGTTTCATTTTATTTTCTGTTTATTTGTTTTTGATGAAAATATTGTTTATTATGTATGTATTATAAAGTGTAAACAAACATAAAGATAAATTCTTTTCTTTTTTTTCTTCAATAATGCTATGTAAACACACACACAGACACAAACAGACATATAAGCTATTGATTGATTGAGACAAAATTCTTTCACATAAGACATATGGCAAATATATATTTCGGTACATTCAATTCAGACTCGGTTCTTTTGTTTCAATGTACGGACAAAACATATCCGTAAATATTTTTCATAAGCATTAGATTCAACTCTGGGTTCATACTTATTTCTTGAACAAGTCTTTTCTTGAATATGTATTTTTCAATAATAATAAAATGTCATATTCGAAGTAAACAAAAATGAATGGGAAAATTATGAATATCAAACATATAAATCTAAGGATAAATTATTATTATTATTATCATAATTCATTTATTCATGTACATTGCATCAGAAAAAAAATGCACAAGTATTGGATTGTCCGAAAAGTTTTTGCCGATTATATCGGCAGGGAATTGATGAGAAAATCGGCAAGAACTTATCGGACAACCTAATATTTAATAAATGCATTGAAGAGAAAATAAATCAAAAAGAGAAAAATGATAACATGAAAAATTCATTTACTGTTTTTTGTTTAATTTAATACAGTGAAATGCATTGAAAAATCACATTAACAAAAGGTTTTTTTGTTTGTTTTCACGTTCTTTGGCCCAGGTTGTGCACTGTTCTATTCAAAATACATATTTGAAAATTGATTAATCACTTTTTTCAAAAGAAATATTTTCATAATTTCTAAAGATGCACTCCAACAATTTGACACCAAAAAATGTTGAGAGAAAAAAGATTTATTGCATTCTCATAATCTGAAAGTGTTCAATGTTCACTGGTATTTGATTGATATTTATGGATTACTATTTAATGAATTGTTTATGTGCCATCTATTTTTTCAACGTACTTCTGGAAGAAAACATAACAAAACTTTTATGGTTGAATGGAATGGAATTATATGTTTTATACGGGCATATTCATGATAATAATATGTGCTAAATGAACATTCAACATGAATAATCATTCAACCATATTATTTCATTCAATATTACGGCTGTCAACATTCATCAATTTATCAATCAATATCCATATATAGGAATTCAACGTTTTCACGTGATGATCTTGATATAGTAATAATAATGATAAAATCAATACAAATCATATAATCAATTCAATATTCAAATCTTTATTATGGTTCAAAGAGATTGGCAACCAAGGAAATGTCAGGATCGAAAAATATCCTGGCATTTTGCTTCAAAGACAATAGCCTAAATACTTATGTCAAACCGCTCATAAAAAAGCATCATTTTAAAATATGATTTCAATATTTTAATTAGATCTTAGTGACAAAATAAATCTGTATAAAATATCGACAAATTATAATTCATTTATTTGATGAAACAATACCTGAAGGAGTTTTATTTGGAATAGTGAATTCACAAAGAGAAGAATTCAAATCAAATTCAAAGAGAAAGAGACACTAAAATGTGATCTCGTCAATGACATTCAAATAAATAAAATAGCAGCGAAGAATACATCAGCTGCATTCAAAATCACACAGTGAAAATAATGAGAATTCACTAATTAAATTTTGAATTTGAACAAATTACATTCTTTTATTCATTCACATACATGCATGCATACATTCATCATGACAAAAATAACTTTTTTTCTTGATGAATATTCATTATTAATTATGATATTTTTTTCTCACAGAAACAATATCAAACAAATAACGAATCATTGCCATTGTCATCTAAAATATGTACCGTTATAAATAACAATTAATTGTTTTTTTGTTATCAATTTTTGCCTTCATTTTTATTCATTCATATTCGACTATCTAAATTCAAAAACGAGAATAAAAACTAATATGAAAATTCTTGAATTCACAAACCATCAAATATTTTTTAGTTTTCTTTTCGCTGATGATCGACTCAGTGATTGATTCAGTGATTTATTAAATGCATTTGACTGAGAAATGACTTGTTTTTCCCTTAAATTTTCTCTAATATCATTGTCAACCGGCTAATTGATTGTCGTGGATGCCCGGTTCTTCATAATTGTTATAATTACATTTTTACATCGTCGAAATGGAAAAATTTCATATTTTTAGATGGATGTTAAATATGGAAATTGTCATCTGTGTATGTTACAAAATTCTTATTTACAAAAATAATTGTATCTATTCACGCAAAACAAAGTTAAGAAAATTCAGTGAAGAAAAAAAAATTTATGCCAAAAAAAACTTGAAAAATTTGCCAAAAGACAAAATCATCACACACATTTTGTAATTAATCAAATGGGGTCCAGACAGTTCATCAAATTAACTCTAAACAAAGATCATATGATAGAAAAGCGAAAATCACTTACATTGTCAGTCGGAGAAATACGAGAAAAATCAATACAATTCATTGATCGAATACGAAAATGTATTCAACAGTTGATTTCGACCAATTAAAACATTGACTTGCGGCACGATAAACAGCAAATCAGTTGATTAATCAATCAAATTAGCCATTTTCATAAGATAATTATGTTAATTAATTAATGATTTTGAATTTAATTGTTTTTTATTTGATTATTCTTTGCTGGTTTGTACAAACAAATACACTTAAATAAATGATAAACTTTTGAAGCAGAAATTTTTCCAATAAGTAAAACGAACAAACATTGAAGAAAAGAATGTAAACAAAATGATTATTTATTTTGAAAAATAAAACATTCAACAATTTTTTTAAGTATTCAAATGTGAAAACATGTACATAGATGTTTGCATTATTTTCATAATGATTAACATTTCATTTATTCATAGTTCATCATCATAAATGTTGAATATGTTTGAATGTTTCGCACTGCTGTGTGTTCAGCAACTATGAATTGATTGAATGAACATGAGAAATAAATTCAAATTTTGTTGCGTTCAATGAAAATCAACATTTGCATGGCCTATTTCAAACAGAAGAATGGAATGACATTAAAACATTATATTTCTTCTTTTCAAAAGCAATAAATTCTTCTTCCTTTGGAGGAATCATTCTGCTCATTCTCAAAAGAATTATTCATGATATTGGTTCATATATGATTTCTTATATGATCAATAAATGCATCTACTGAATTCTACCAAAAAAATTTTCCATATCATCAAATTGAAATACTGCTACCACTACAACAGTGATGTTTATATGAATAAATTCTTGGGGAATCGAGAATCCAAACAAACAAAATAACAAAATAAAATTCAGTACATTTTTCATTAAATTTTTTTTTGGTAGAGATGTGATAGTAGTAATAAAATAATAACGAACAATAATGGCCATTGAAACAAACATTGAAATCATTTAGATGTGAAAAAAATGAATGAAATGAAAGACATTCTTTTGAATTTTCATTATCAAATTTATTTTGTTAAATATATTACGTTGTCCGATAAGTTCTTAGCGGATTTTCTCTCCATTTCCCAACGATATAATCGGCAAAAACTTTTCGGACAATCTAATTAATATAAGACTATTCTGCTATTTTCTGGTTCTTTACATTTTTGTTTTTCATATCTTCAAGAATTCAAATTAAAAAAGTTTTCTATTTTCATTTATTTTATTTTTTAATTTTAAAATTTCATTACATTTCCTGACACATTCGATTTATTATTATCGTCACAATTATCATTATAAGAAAATAAAAGAATTGTACTTATTTGTTTTCACCATCGATTCGATTTGATCGTTGTTTGTTTTTCCATTTGAATGAATTAAATGATGATTGCTTTTGCTTTTCGTTCGATACTTTGGTCCATTATTATTATTAAATTGTTTTTTTGGAGCAATAAATTGTCAACAATTCTCGACAATTCTCGATGATCAAGTGTGAGGAATAAAAAAAAATTCAATTGATATTTGATACAATAACAAAAATTGATGATACAATAAATTGATCATGATTTATTCGTCTTGTTATTATTATGATTTCAATCGACTTCACTGCTTTGAGAAAATTTAAGAAAACTTGAGAAAACTTTTACATGTTTTGTTGATGATCAATCAAACAAAAGTATTTTGATTAGATCAAATTTCGTTGATGAATCATCGCGGCATTTGAATTTTTTAATGAAATTCAAAAATATATTGCCATCTACTTTTGAAAATATAACATATAATATAATGGTCACACATAAGACTGATCGAGAGATGGTGCTTGTGTAAACATCGATCATAAAGATTTAAATTTCAAGCAATCATTGATCAAATAAAGCAGTAAAGTAATTTTTATTTTATAAAAAAATTGGAATAATTTGAAAATGAATGATTTTATACAAAAATGAAGAAATGTTTGATATTAGAAGCAAATAATGCATGTATAATATGTCTATATTATTTATACAAATGAATGAATCAACAAATAAAATTAAAGTTTAACTAATTGAAAAATGTTTGCTTTGAACTTGAGAATCATATCTTGATGAAAAAAATAATGAGATTCGGCTTTATGATGAAAAGATGAGTCAAAAAGAAATTGAATTATTATTTTTACAAATAAATGTTCGAGACCTTTGGTCGCGATGATATGGTTAAACATTGATTGATATAATTAAATGAGATAAAAGAGTGGAAAAAAAATTCTTGAATTACAAAAATCCATTTGTTTTTCGGTCATTGTGAAAAATATATGGCCACATAATAATTCATCATTGATTTGTATTTGAAAATTAAATTAAAAACAACAGATAACAAATAAGAAAAAGCAATAACAAGTTTGAAATAGAACTAAAATTCAGATCTATACATGTCAAATTGGGATTTGAAGATTCCGAGATGAGCAAATTATACATGTGTCCCGGCATTATTACAATGATTATTGGTGGCTGTAATGCTAGCGACCGGAGAATGACCGGGTGAACTTTCTCCGTTGCTTATGACACCACTGCTGCTGCTATTACCGCCAAGACTATTTGTTTTATAGCGATTGATATGATTATTGCTTGGATTGTGTGTAGTTGACGATGACGAGGTGTGATAAACACCAGCACTCAACAAACGATCATCATTATTATTGATTATTGATGTATTTACATTACTATAATGATGATTAATCGGCGGTAAACCATTCACATTGAATGAAGATGATGATGATGATGTACGTACGTATGGGTTAATGAATTGATCACCTATTTTTGTCATATTATTCGAATAATTATTTGTATCATAGCCAGTTACAATATTCAAATTGTGATTATTATTATTCTTTTTTACAGTTGAATATAAATGATTATCTTGAAGCTCCTTGTTGGCATTATAATTATTCATCGATATTTTTGTCTGTCCATTTTAAATTGAAAATATTTCAACTTAGTAATTGATTAATCGTTAAAAAGACAACAACAAAAATACCTGATCAATATTATTATCGATAAATGATCTGGGCAATCCATCGGCATTACAATGACTTGTTGCATCGATTATGATATTATTTGTATGAGCATTACTATTATCATGACTATTATTATCAACGACACCACAGTAATCACTCGGAGATGTTGTTAGATAATGACTATTTGCTGGCACAGTTGTGGTTGTTGTTGGCATAGCTTTAGCTGTAATCAAACCATTTTGATTGCTATTATTATCAGCTAAAATTAAATTATTCATTGGTGAATATGGTACATTATCGTTTGTATTATGATTATTGTAGATTGCTAATTCATGTGTTAAATTATTATAAACATTATTTGTATTATTAGCTGCTGTTGTCAATAGGTCACAATGATGATGTGGAGATGTTGCACCATTTGCCAGCGATGTCAATATTTGATTAGAGCTATTCATTTTCATGATTGTATTTTTCATGAGAATATTTTTACCCATTTTATTATTGATATTGAAATTATCATTACAATCATTATTATTATTGATTACGATTCCATTGCAATCAATCGATTGCGAACCAATTATCGATCCATTTAACATGGGTCTTCGAACCAGAGTCGTGGTCGTTGTCGTCAAGTTATTAGTTGAATCGATTTTTTTGGTCGTATATGATTGATGATGATGATGATCATGATGATTATGGCCAATGTTTAAACGTTGTGAACGAATACAAACAAATATTAATAATGATGCAATCAATACAAATATGATGGCAAAACAAATTATTCCACTTAGCGTTAATACTAATGGTGATAATATGTTACCTATTATTAATCAATTGATAGATTTGATAAATATCGATTAACAATTAAATTGAACAGAATTTAATTAAAATTTTTGAATACATACTTTGCTTTTGTAATGTAATTATTTGTGATTGAAAACCATACTGATTCCATACTGAACAATTATATTGACCAAAATCAGACTGCAACGAAAATATTTAAGTTAATCATTTGAAATATTAAATTTATTCAAAATTTCAATTTTACAAAAAAACATCAATCAATTTGTTTTAAAAATTTTAAATCAAGTAGCAAACAAAATATGAAATGCCACAGGCATCGGTTAGCTATTAATGGCATTACACTCAGTTGATATGTACAGAATAATATTCACTGAATACTTGACTATATTGTTTCACATAATTATCATTGAAATTTTTTTTTCAATATTCCAAAAACATGATTAATCTAAGATGCTAAAAGTTGAAAAGTTCCAATTTCATTGCATTCAAATAATCGAAATGATTATTAAATACACTGATACAAATGAGCATAATACAAAAAAGAGAAGAATACCTGATCACCCTAAATCTCTCAGTATATGAGATTGATTTTTTCAATTTTGCAGATTTTTCATCATTGCTATTGTAACTAATAATTAATTATAATGGAATTTGTGTAATACAATATATGATCATATGGAATAAATACAATATCACTCCCAATCTAATGATTATGATCATCATACATATTATTACATATATAAAACATAATTGCTTTTCTTATTTCTTCTTAAATTCTAAGAAAAGAGATTCGATCAAATCTTATTGAATTCAATTATTATTGATTGAAAAATTCAGTAGAATTGGAAAATATCATTACATTGATAGTTAGAGATAGATGAATGTACCTTTTTATAATGATATTCTAAGATATATTAGGTTGTCCAGAAAGTTTTTGCTGATTTTCTCATGATTCCTTACGATATAATCGGCCGGAAACTTTCTGGACAACCTTATACAATAATCCATTTCAAATTCATTTCGATTAATATACTAGCCATTGGTAGTAAGGAAAAAAACAATCATGGGATATTTTTTTCAATTAAATAAATAGCATTTATCAATCATTTCGAATATATAATATTTATTCTCAAATTTCTAATAAGCATATTTTCTATGGAAAAATAATTCATCAAATTGAACTGAACCAACAAATGAATGCTGAATGAATATTAATTATGAAAATTTATATTGGTCCGAAAAAATTGATTTCAAATCGAATCGAGATTATTTCTGTTTTTTCAATCATTTTTCAATTAAAATTAGAGTTTTCCAAAAAAAACTTGGTGCATCATTTTTCATTACTAATCAAAATTGATTATATTTATCATCGTTACAAACATTTTTTGAAAGCCAAATTATTTTTTACACAGAGAAAAATAGTTTCATTAATTATCGTAGACAAGAAGAGTTCTTCATATAAATGAATGAAATTTTTTCAAAGAATTTCAAAATTTAAACAAGAAAACAAATTGAAATTCATTGAATGATCGTCTGCCTTTGTTCATTTTGATCGGCCATTCTTGATAAATGACCATCTAGATTTGAAGATTTTCAATTTCAAATTGAATTTCTTGTTCGGTTTTTTTATCAATTATATCCAAATCGAAATGATTAATAACATTTTAAATTGATTTTGAATCGATTAACAGTCAAATTGAAGCTGGAAATCGGAATCGATTTGTCAAAAACTAGTAAAAACAAATAAATAATCAAATATAAAGCACGAAGGAAATTGATTTAAAATAAATGAAATAATTTCAATTAAAAGTGACAAATAACACTGGATTAACACTTTTCAAATGAAAAAATCCAAGATCTAATAATAATAATAATAATAAATATTCGACTGCAAACAATCATCGAATATGATCATCAAAATTGATCTCTACGAATGAAAAAAAAATGAATAATGATTGAATGAATAAAAATCATTTTCAATTCAAAACACGAAACACAGAGATGATTCTACTAATACATAAAATACAACAAATTATAATTCTGATGATCATTATCAGAATAAAAGAAGATAATAAAATTGATCTAAATCAAAGATAATATTGATACTGGTTCATTTTCAAATGAAGCAATAAAAAAAGCAGTGAAAATGAATGGTACATATCATCGCAAATCCATTCTAATTTTGTTTTGTAATGTAAATTATTCAAAATTTAATACAATACAATGATCAGAATTATTCATATACATTGAATGGGAAAATATTGCCCATTCACTTTTTAAATACATTCAAATTCTCATTCAATTTCCGTAAATTCAACTTTGTCTACAATGTTTCAATTATCATATCAATGACAAATACTAACACTGATAAACTAATTTTATGTCTTCAATTTTCTATTTTGACTGGACCCTAGTTTTTCAGTATGAAAAATAACATTGTTTTGGCATATATAAATTCAAAGAAAAATGAAATCACTACAAATAATAATACATGGTGTGAATTAATCAAAATAAATCATTTTATTGAATTGAGAATAACGGAAAATTTGTTGCAGCAGCAGTTGTCAATTCAATTGTCCATTCAATTTCGTTCGCTTATTCATTTATTATTTAATATGTGTTGACAAATAATAATAAACAAAGAAAAACAAAACAAAAATTTTCCCTGTAAATATTTCCATATTTTTGTCATAAAATTTTTTGTTTTCATATTTGTTCGTTCAAAAATTTTCATGTAGTCAAATATACAAGCGATATGTTCAATCATTTAATAAATATTATTAGATCTGATGTTTAAAGAATGTTACAATGAATTATATATGAATGCCATTTAATAATCAATTGTAATTTTTCGCATAATTTTTTTGTGTTTGTTTTACTTCGCAATTTTTCTGAAATCTGTCAGTGAATTTATTCGATAAAATCAATTGTAAAAATGATTACTTCTCTCTCATTTTACTAATACATTTTCAAATTAAAATGGAGAATTTTTTTTCGGGAATCAAAAATTGTACTTTTCTCAAATTCTCATTTCCACTAGGAACCCATTGTCAGAAACAATGATAAATACATGAATAAATCTTATGGGGAAACAAGGAAAAAAGGAAAATCTTATTATTGGAATTGAATAGACCAAAAAAAGCCAATTAATTACCAAAATGGAAATGCGAAGAACATTTATTCGGAAAAAAATTACCGAAAAATCTTTTTTGAAAATACTAACTCTCATAGAATTAACATTATGCATCTCTGTTTTTTTTTCGTAGAATAACAATTAATAGAAATAATGATCAGGAGCCAATAAAACAATAAAATGTTTAAATCATCTTAGTTCGGGTGAATTAGTTTATTCAAATCACATCAAAAATTATTTAAATAAAGTGTCTATTGATGTATCAGAATATTCTTTGGAAGAAAAACGAATTTCAAATTTGAATTACGAACAGAAACCAAAGTCATCGACCTTGCCTATTTGCATTGTGTTTCTGTTTCGGAAAAAATGTAAATCCAATCCAAAGCAATGAATAAGAAAATAATTAAATTGTCTTTGAGATTTTTTGATTAGATAAATACATGTTATATTCATTGATTGATTTTTTTTTGTTCAAATTATTTCACAAGCTCCAATCAAAATATTGAAGAAAAATTGATTGAAAATCTATTATTTCGTATTGAACAATTGAACCATTGAAAAATATTGAACAAATGAAATGAATGTCGAATGTCTGTGGTCGAAATTTCATTTTTCCAAAAACACAATGAAAAATTATCATGATGAATATTGAATCGAATGGAAATCAAAATTTTTTCATTGTATTTTTGAAGTTTGAAAAATTAATTAATGATTTGGTATCAATCAAAATATGTAAAATAGATTCAATATTCAATGTTTTTTTCGATCAAAATTCAGATCAACATGTTCGCTGCCCCGTGGTAGTCACTGGCTAAAATTTAGAGAGATTATAGCCCAAAATTGCTGCCTTGAAAAAAATTAACAAAGATGCGTCGACCTCATCAAAAGAAGATGATGCGGGCCGAGCTAGGCAAAACCATGAACCATGGCAGCGAACGTGTCAAAATATAGATAGACTTAATTTTATCGAATTCATTTGGCAATAAATTGGCGAAAATCAGATGCCATTTTCTTCTAATTTTAAAAAATATTCAAATTAAAAATCACTGAGTAATTTATACAATTTTTTAGGTGAAATTTTTCCATAGAAAAAATGAAAAAGATTGCTTTAAAAATCGATCAAATCGATGACTTTGTCGATTCAATCATTATAATTTTAAGATTCTAGGAAATTCTTTGAAAAAATTTTTTTTATCGATCAATAAACATTTAAATTTTCGAGAATCATCTCTCTGTGTTCATCATCATCATACTAATCATTAAAATAATAATATGCGATTTCAATTTGAAAAAAAATATATTCACTTGACTTATCCCTTTTCTAATATAAAAAATAATAATATACCAACAAAAATTTATGGAAATTATAAAATAAATACACATATTATGCTCCATATTAGCAATATTACTTTATATTTTTTCATTTAAATTATTGATCCATTTTTTCAGAGGCATCAAATGCATGAAATAATAGCTTAAAAATGAATGAATAGAAATAAACTTACATCTTTAGCACGTCTCATATAAATAATGGAACGTAATAATGATAATGTTGATAATGATAATTGACCATCATCATTATTATTATTGCTGTTCATATCATTCAATGTTGAATATGATGGCTGCGATAACGTTGATGATGATGATGATGGTTGAACAATCATTGAATAATCATCGGGGTCTTCTTCTTCAAGTATTTCATAGCCTTCGTTATTATCTATACCGAGTAACTGTGTTATAAATTAGAACAAATCAAAATTAAAGAAATTGAAAATTGAAATGAGATTTTCTCCATTTTTATTATAATTTGTTCCAAATGTCTATCATAATTTTAATGTATTTTGATTTTGATTTCAATTTAAATTGAGATTTTGTGTTTGTTATTCGATCCAAAACCATTTTCAATTACAAATTTTCAAATTAATGTAGGATAAATTACACTCACCTGTTGATATGGTTTCAATTTGAACCAGGTGATTTTGGTTGGAGGTGGAACAGCTTCAACAATACATTGCAGCCGTATTGGTTCATTTTCAATGCCATATTGTATTGATGGACTACGTATTAATGGCGCACCTATTGGTTGAATGATTAATTGAAAAAGATTCATTTGAAATTCATTATGCAAACCTTTTATGAACACTAATGTTTCAGCTCTCAGTTCATCATCAAATGCATTATTCTTGGCAATACAACGATAGCGCCCAGCATCAGATATTTGTATGGATTGTCCATCACCGATTGTTTGCCAATTATTTTCTTCATTGTAGTTGCTATTATCTGCTGATAATAATTTAGGATGGTAACGTTGCCAACTGATTCTTGCCGATGGATAACTATCAATCGTACAATTCAATCGCATATGCTCATTTTTCGCCAAACCAATGACCGTTTCGGGCAATTTAATGAATCGTGGGCGAAATGCAACTTTTACTTCTAAACGTGCACGTGTTGTGCCAACACTGTTGGCAACTTCACATGCAATAATTGTACCATGGAATTCACGTCCAATACGTCTAAAAGTCAAACGCGGTGTACCGTCGCCATTGGCTGCTGCCGAAGGAGTAGCACTATCATCATTATTGATCGGCACACCATCACGACTCCATTTGAATGTCATCAAAGATGGATTTCCGACGGCCAAACATTCAAGAGTTAGATCATCACCTTCTCGTACAATACCATCATCATTGTCGGATGTGACAATGCGTAATTCAACTTCAGGTGGATAGCGGACTTCCAATTGAATGTGTGCATATCGTGGTGATTTCAATGCTGCATTCTCCGACCGGCATGTAATTCGTTGTCCATCTAATTGACGATTAGCAACAACAGTCCATTTTATTGCTGCATTCCAACGTTTACCATCCGGTAATTTTGTGGTCGAATATGATATACCGTTGGTTATCGGATTTCCTGCACTGTCCATCCAAGTTAGCTAATAAACAAAATAATAATAACAATCAAATTAATGAAACGAACAAACATCAACTAAAAAATGAATTGATCCAATTTCCAATTATCTTCTCAGAAAGTTTTTCATTTTAAATAGTATTATATAATTCATCTAACATCATTGAATTTCCAATCAATGATTGTATAATTTAGCATATAATGATAATCATAGATTCAATGATGTTCAATGATGATCATTTTAGTTCATTTTCTTGAGTTCAATATTCTTGAATTCTTATTTTTATCATTATTCAGTCAAGTTTAGCTTATTTCGTCTCATCATCATTCTAGTATAATTCTAGTAAGTCAGTCATAAAAATCGAAAGAAAATTGATAAGAAATAAACAGTAATAGTCATCAACAAAAAATTGAAATAACTGAAAAAATAATCAAACACACACAACCCTTTAACTAAAGATATTCATTGAAAATCTAATGAGACACATGAGATTTTCATGAATATCTAAGTTTTAAGAAAATAAAAATTCATTTGCGCTGGAGATACACCAACGAACAAATAGAAAATTCAATGGTAGCACTGAAATATAATCATTTGGACTATTGGATGATTACTAATGGCTAAAACTAAACTCTTTGGTCACATATTGAACCCAAGATAGTTATAATAATCATCATCATCATCCAATATAATAGAAAACATTATCTTGTGTTTCATTTCAATTGATTGCTTTTCAAAAGTTTCTTATTACTTGAGAAAATAAAATTCCGCTGATTGGCTTGAATTTTGAAATTTTTGTTCAAATTACAGATGAATTTTAAACAAAAAAAAAAATAATTACACTCGGACAACTCTATCTAAAAGGAATGACTTGCTAGTTCTTATCTGCCATTGTTTGTTAACATAAATTTCACAATTTATGAATCGATATGTTTAAGTTTTATCGTTTTATAGCAGTTTAAAATTAAAATGAAAACAAATGAAACTAATTTTTGTTATAATTATTATATTTGGCTCTGTTTCACTGTAGGAATCATTAGTGTTACGTTCAATATTCGACTAATTTGTATGATTTTATTTGTTTTCAAATTAAGAAGTTAAATTGAATGGGATTTATCTGTTTTTTGAAATAAAGGAAATTATATCCAGAATTCCAAAAAGACAAATCGTCAATAAAAAAAATAATTTTTGTATCAACTTTCAATCAATTAAGGTCTCAATACAAATGTCTTCAAGAATTAATTTTCTTATGTCCATAATAATGATAATGGTGGCATTGATATTATTTGATTACAATTAAATTATTTCAAATAAGGAAATATGGACATCTAGATTTCAGTAGGGATCAATTTTTTTGTAAAAATGAATTTGTTGCTAATCTCGATTAAAAACAATAATAAATCAGTAGGAAAATTAAGGGAATTAAATAAACGACTTTTTTGCAGCAAATAATTGTATTATTCTCGATGAAATTACCTAATTTAATTTAATAATCGAATTTGGAAAGACTTACCTCAGCAGGTGGACGTCCACCATGGGCTTCACATGTCAATTCAATTGTCATGCCAGCAGTTGTACGTAAATTATGATCATGAGTCAATAATTTTTTACTGTTTGATTGATCATCATTCGATGATTCAAATGATGTTAATAAAGATGTGGAATTATTATTATTATTATTGCTTTCATTATCATCTTTCGACGCCGATACATAAACTTGTGCATGTGAATGAGCTTGTGTTGCAATAATGACCGGAGGTTCTGGAGGCACTTGTACCGTAAAACGTGCTGAACGTGATCGTATACCGCCAACACCATCAACAGCACCAACTTGACATTGAAACATTGCATCATCTTCCAGCGAAACTGGTGATATTTCCAGCGAATAATCACCTTATCAAACAAAAACAAAAAAAAAAATTAATTAAGAAATTTAATTTAAGAATTTTCGAAATGAAAATCGACACCAAGGAAAAAGTGGAAAATCAATCATTGAATTGAATAATAAATAAATAATGACAAGTAAATAAATAAATAAATTCAAAACTACTCGAATTCTATCCATAGGAATTCATTGTAATTAATTGATTTTTTTGAATACAAAAAAATAATGGAAAATTGTAACAAATTAACTGAAAATAACTGAAAATAATGATGATACGATCATCAAAATAAAACAAATGATATTTGAAAAAATCATTAATAATCGATTACAAAGAAAAGAAAAAAAATATTGTTTCCAAGATGTTTTATTTATTTATTCGTTTTTCCAACAACAAATAATAATTGATCAAAAACAATCATTTTATACATTTCGAAAAAAAACGAAAAAAACATTTGATACTTATTTATTTCTTAAGAATGCATTTGGTTGTCCAAAAAGTTTTTGCCGATTTTCCAATTATTTTCTACGATATAATCGGCAAAAACTTTACGGGCAACCTAATATAAATCTTAATCATCAGTCTAGAAAAAAAGAATATAATGGGAAAATCGATATTCTTCGCTTCACCATGAATCTCAAAACAAAACGAAATACGACAAATAATAAGCGAATGGATGAGAAATTATTATTATTTTACTTTGTTCCATTTATATTGTTTTGAATCGGAAATATCTCAATTGTCCAGCTCCATTTATTGCTTAGTTTATTATTATTAAATTCAATTTTTATTTCACATAACTTACAATTTGACATTGTCTTTGTCTATGTCTGAATTATCATCATTTCACAATGATGATGGTAGGAATCAAAATAAATTCAAAAAGCAAGTTTCACGGTTATGTTTTTTGCACAGGAAGGTCGATCAAAAGGCAGAGCGAATGAAGCCAAAGAAAATGAATTGTTAAGAAAATAATAAGGAATAACGATCAAAGAACAAGCAGCACTTGTTATTTTTTGGACAGAAAACAATTTTCAATTCTACTTTAAAAATGAAGAAAATCGAGATGTCTTTAAATATTAAATCAAAGATAATTGTGATAAAATGATTTTCCTTGGAATTTTTTCAAGACGCAAAAATAGGTTTTGAACGTCAATTCTAGGGCCTATTCTTTCACGAATGAACAAAGAAAATTTTCCGATTCCAAGGAGGCGAAACAAAGATAAGAAATTTTCATATTAATTTACGATACATACGATTAAAAACTTTCACTCCTAAAAAAATGAACAATCAATAATTTATCAATGATATTTAAGAGAAAACAATCTATTTTTTGCTAAGAAAAAGTTTATGAAAAAAATGTTTCCCTTTTGGGAATCTTTCACTAAACGAAATGATTATTTAACCGCAATCTTAAAGTTAAGAAAGTTAAGAAAATTCAAATTTGAACGAACAAAAAATTCAAAAAGAATCCCTTGGAATAAAATAAAACAACAACAACTAAAACCAACAAGACCAAAAACGAAAAGTGTTAAATCACATACGATTTATCATTCAATGTGAGGAATAAAGAAAATATAATAAGGAATATAAATTGACTAAGGAGAAAAAAGAAAGATTTACACTATTTTTTGGCGTTAATTTTAATTTAAAATGATATTTTTCATATTTTTTAATAAAATAATTGAATTCAAATACTTGCTAAGTCGCTGCAATGAAGAAATCCTACCATTGAAAAATTTGAAGCCCTACACTAGTAATACTACCGGCTGTGATATTATATGATAAACTTTTGCAAATATTTTCAACTTAATAAGAGAAAATCAATTGAATTTTCGCAGAATATTTGCAGAGAGTCTGAAGATATTTTTATGAAAAATGGACATTGAATTAATGAAAAGAACAAGCAATATCACAGCAAAGATATTCGGTGGTTTTGATTTATTCTGTGGAAGCCTTTTTAGACCTTTTACAATTTTTGAAAATTCAATTTTTACAAGGTTTATTTTCTGAGAATTAATGGTGGAGGAATTTTCAAAGGGAGACATTTATGAAATAATTGAAAATTAATAAATAATTTAAAAGTCACTGACCTTCATCATCGGAACCAATCATGCGATAACGTTGAAAACCTTCAAGCGTCCTTTCGGTTCCTAATCCAAATCCATCACGTGTCCCTGTTGAGGAAAAATTTTGGAATAAATAAAACAAAATAAATTAATTATTTTGAAATGTTTCGATGAAAAGTGGGGATTCGATTGTGGTCACTTGGAATGATCGTTCAACAACAATGATGATGAAAGGTCATTGAAAGTCGAAGCATCGATCCATGAAATGTTGACAATAATCATTTTCGAGAATTTTTTCAAAAAAAAAAAAAAAAAAAAAAAAAAATTCAAAGATGACCATTTTGAGGAAAATCATAACAATTGAAATAGCAAAATATATTAGGTTGTTCGATAAGTTCTTGCTGATTTTCTAATAATTCACTACGATATAATCGGCAAAAACTTTTCGGACAACCTAATAAAATGAAAATTTTAACATTTGATCAAAATAATAAAAATAATAATAATAATTATCATTAAATCATAAACATAATTAATATTGTTTTTCCATACATATTTATATCTCCAAAATGATGATGACTGAGAAGAAATATAAGAATTTTTCAAGGATAATAATCAAAGTGGATAAAATTTATGGATGAGTGAATTATATTAAGTGTTTTCCGAAAAGTTTTGGCCGATTTTCATGTGGCAACTCTATTGATTAAGCGGAATGAACTTTTCGGACAACACCTAATATCAATGGAAATGATTTCATTATTGAAGGAGTGTTGCATTTTGAATTTTCATTTATTCAAAAACGATTTAATAAATCAAGAATGATTCATCAGCTCAAAAATATTATTTCAGTAAATAGATAATATTTCTAGGGAATATGTGTACACTTTGAATTTGATAAATTATGCTTCATTTTTCTCTATGAAAAAAGCCAATCATCGAAGAAAAAAAGCATTTTATCAGATTATAATTAGATTATTGATATGGCATCGATTTCTATGGTCAATGATCGCAAATATTCTTTGCAAATATTAGTGATAAATCTCATAATAATATTGATTTGTGCCCTGAAGCAAATATTGATATTGATTCTGCCTGAATTTTTTTATATGAAATAAATTAGATTCATAATTATTCTGCTTCGAATCAGATTTCGATTCATTTAATATTCGATTATTAAAATGATAATAATAATAATTTATTAATCATTCATCAAAGAAAATTGACCATTTTTTGCATGTATGATGATGCATAAACAATTTTTTTAGTCAGCCAAAAATCTTCTGGAAAATTAGCCTTTGGCTAACGCGCCAGGTAAATTTTGTCTGGAAAAATTTTTCAAGCAAAAAAAATAAAAATATTGGAAACAGAATTATTTTCCACATTAAAAGTTTATGGTTTTCGCATTTCATTTATATTTTCTGTGTTATGGTAAATGGAAAGATGAAATTTATACACAGAAACCTTTCTGGCTTATTTTTATTTAAAATTTAGTCAAGTTTTTTTAACTCAAAAAAAAAAAAAACTAAAATGAAATTATTGAATTACACATTTTGTTGTTGTTTGTTTGTCTAGTTTTGTTGAGTGAACACTGCTTCAGAATTTCCCAGGTTTGACAAAACTTTGCAAGTATGTTCTTCTATCAAATTGGCCATCATTGTTTTTATGGGTAGTTGTTGTATCCACATAAAAGTTTTCTCCATGATAATCATCATAATGATAATCTACCGGAATCGACTTTCAACATAAAAATAAATGAAAATTTATACTGCAAAAGTTTCCTAGAGACTCGAAAATTTTTACAAAAAAAAAATTCAAAGGTTTCATCATTCATTGGTGGCATCAATTTTTGCCATTTCTTGTTAAATCATAGCCTTGCTTGTAGAACAATGTTTTTATGATGAATATTTGGAAACATCATTTAAATCATTGTTTCACCACCAATCATAATCAAACATTCAAATCCATAAAATTATCAATTAATATATTTTGAGCAAAAACAGTTAATGAAAAAATTTTTTCTAAACTGGAATATAATCATATTTGATTATAGAAATGATGATTATTATAATTATTTTTGATTATTACAACAAAACAACCAGAGCAGATGTTACCTTCAAATGTACAAAAGTCTTGTTATATTCATTTGAAAGATAATAATCATGAGTATTGTTATTCAATTGTCATTTTCATATGTTCGTTAGATCGTGTTTGTTTTGAGCAAAAACAAGTATTGTTTCATTTAAATAAACTGACATCAATTTTGCTCGAAAAAATTTTTAATTAAAACCCACCAAAATATGTTCGAAAATATGTAAATAAACCAAATACTTACATTGTAATGTACCAACTTTATTTGCAACACGACATGGTAATATGATTGTATCGCCAACAATCGATGTTTTGTCGATTGGTTCCATTTCGAAACGTTGCGGTGGTAAACGTCCTGAAAATCAAACACATAATTAAATTTGATGAATCAAAATGTGTCAACATTTAAGAAAATAAATCATTGAAAATCTTTGAATAAAAATCAAATATGATGAATGCAAATAGATTTCGATGAAAATGAATATTGAATGTGTGAATGTTACTGAAAAAAATAAATCAAATTAACACAAAAATAAATTTAAACCACGCATACAAATGTTGTCAAAACTCATATGTCAAAATTAACAGCGAAAAAAATGTCATAAATCAAATAGTAATGAAATTTTTTTGGGGTGCATATTTTTCCATGGATTTTCCCATAGATTCTAGAGCCTAGAATCTTGAACATGGAAAAAAGTACTGCTTTTTCTTACAATTAAAAAAAGGACAAAAATTCAAGTGTTTGTTTGTATATCAGGCAAGCATCGCATCAGGGTCGAAAATTAGGGTCGAAAAATGTGTGTATCGAAATTTCAAGAAAGCACAAAGCATTCCTTTATGTTCAATTTGATGTAATGGGTTGTACCATAAGTTCTGGCCGTTTTTTCGAATAAAAAAATTTAAAAAACGGCAAGAACTTATAGGACAGTCAAATATTTCTTTTTTTTAAAGGAGAGGAAAAACAAACAATTTCCAATAAAAAAAATTCTTGACAACAAAAAACAATGGAATCCTGTTTTCATTTTTTTTTTCTCGAAGAAAAATTCAATTGAATTTCAATCGAATTTTAAATAAACAAAACAAAACAGCAAAACGAATAAAATTTTGCGACAAATTTTAAATTGTTTTGAATCCTTAAAAAATTCTTGAAAACTTCTAATAAAAATATTTATTGGAAAAAAATACGAGAAAAACTTAGCAATTTGTATGTCTGTTTGAATTTATTTACAATTTTTTTGGTGCTTTGCATTTGAAAACATTCATTCATGCATGATTCTCACACATATTGCTAAATGTTTTCAAGATATTTCGATTAAAAATCAATCGATTTTGGCGTTATTTTATATTCAAATAGTTGAGAATGAATAGAAAATGTTTAGTGTTCTTGTCAATGGATGCTGTTATTGTTTGTTTGGATAGAAACCATGTTTTGTTTTAGTATTTGTAGGGCTAAGCAATGAGTGTGCTTGATGTTCTGGAACATTTTGTGAGCATTTTGGCTGGATTTCAATAAATATGTTTCACACAAAATGAAATGAAATATTAAAGTAAACGGTCATTCAAAGGTGTAAATGCAAAGATTCATATTTTTATGAATTTCCATTTAGTGAAACAAATAAAGTTCATCATATTTAATATATCTGCAGATAAAACATTTTCATTCATCCGATTCCGTGAATCTGAATCGTAAGAATGAACAAAATTATTATTTAAAAACATGTTCATTCATCCATTACCAGAAACGAATAAATGTTCATTTATCAAGAATGTTGCATTGCATCTTATTTTTTACAGATTCAAATTCTGGACATTCGGGAAAATAAAGTCTTTTTGAAATTATATTTATTTGAATATCTTTTGAATTGCATTCAAACTTATTTCACAAAAATAAATCATTTTTCGTTGCCTTGAGAAAATGTTTCAAATTGGATCTTTGTTTTCGTTATGAGATTTGAATTGGCAACATACAAATGCAAAAATATTCATTTTCCTAGTTCTAAAGTCGAAAAAAAATGGAAAGCAAAATCGATTTTTTCCTCATTACTAGCCCAGATTATTACGATTTTGCTCGATCCGTTCTGGGAATTAGTCAAGACTTTCAAATTTATTTTGAAATGGAGTCTGAAAAAATCATAGATGACTGAAAAAACATACCTGAATGATGACGATGCGTACTTGCAGCAGTAAAATTATTAGCTGCAATCGTTGGAGTGATCGGGTTCATAATTATTATCAAAATCATTGACATCACCAAATTTAATGGCAGCCAGTGATGATGATGATGATTTGATGTAATCGACCATTTTCTTGATATAAAACGATTTTTATCTTTATTCAGATTATAATTCATTGATGAGCAATCATTGTAATCATCATTGAATGACTTTATACAATGTTTATGTAAATAGCAATAATCATCAGTATTTCGCTCATTATTTGAATATGAATTCAATAAATGACTTGATTCGAACGATGGCATCATTTTTTTTTCCTTCAATAATCTTTGATATTTTATATTTTTTGATTCAATAAATTAAGAAATTTTTTTGAAATTTCGTAAGAAAACTGTCGATTTCCATATGGCACACCGAGCATTTAAATTTTTTTCCAAAAATTTCTTCAAAAAAAAGTTGCTAATTTTTTAAAAATTATTGAAAATAGATAAATAATAATTAGTTAATTATATGTTGTATCGAATTGAAATACAAAGTTTAAATGAATTTTTTTTAATGAAAATTTATTGTATGCATGCATTTAATGTATTTACATTCATTTTAATGATGATTTTTTTGTGTTTACAATCTGATAATGATCATTTTGATTAATATATTCGAATCATATTTTATATTTTAAATTTTTCTTATTTCAAAAAAAAACTACTTTGGATTTACTATTTACTTGGAAAAATCTTATAATCTTGGCTTATAATTTATCGTTTATAAATATTTTTCTAAGAAATATTCATTTCATTTCCATAAATTTGAAATGTTGCATATAAAAAAATCGTTAACGAAACTTTTAAATCAAAATCTTCTGATGGCGACCTCTACTTAGAAAATAATTTTGAAAACTTAGTTATCACAGATGAAATTTATAAAATGATTATCATAAAAAAGATTTGTGTAAAATATTGCTATAAGCAAATTTTCGAATAAATCTTGTTATGAAAATTTTTGTTGTTTGGCACAACATAATCAACAAAAACAATTTTCGTACATACAAAATGGTGAATGTTTGTCAAATTTTGATAAATGAAAAGAAATCGTATCAAACAATCTTTATCAAATTCACATCAAATACTCTGCATCTTGTTGAATAATAATTCAATTTTTGGAAAGAAAAGTGTCATTCTTTTCATATTTTTTTTCGTCAATATATGCACAAATATTTCAATTTCATCTTCGTTATTTTGTTAAAAAATTTTTGAAACAAAAAAATTCAAATTGAAAAAATTTCAATTCAAAAAAGGTATTTCCATTCATTGCGAATTCATTATCGAAAAGAAAATTGAAAATTTTTTTTTCATCTATTTATTATTATTATTATTATTATTCGAATAATAATAATAACAATAATGATGATGTTATGCACGAATGAATCCAATTTTTTAGAGAAGAAAATCGAATATAATATAATAGAAGAAAATTGGTAAAAAACATCATTTTTTTTCTTTTCATTCGCTTCAATATTCTTTATGCGCTCATAAGAATTGATTCTTGTGTTTCTGTTCGAAGCAAATTCATTAATATTTCAATTTCTCGATTGATAAAGTCTTTCGTACTCGATATTCTTTGTCACCATTTTCTTTCTTCTTTCATTTGATGATGATCGAATGAATTATCGATTTTTTTTTCTTTTTTGACGATTCTTACGACAACATAATTTTTTTAACCATGGCTTTATCATTGAATGAATGGTAGAATAAAGAAAAAAATCGATGAATGAAGTCGTTGTTTGTTGTTGATTTTCTCTATGACATTGAATATTTGGCAAATAAACGAAAAATTAATGTTAATTACAATGTTTAAATGATTATTTTCAAGTATTTTTCTGGGTTGATAATCAATTTTCGAGAAAAGATTATACTTCATTGCTGAATAGTGACAAGAAAATTTTTTACTGGCATTTTAACGAATCGAATTGAGATATGTGGAAAAGAAGATTAAAATCAGTTTGTTATGTTGTGGTCAATTTAATATATAAAATGGTGATAATAATGTTTGATTGACTGAATTTATATATTCGCTGACCAATTCACTAAATCTTATCACTATCAATGATCATTGAATTGAATTGATGGGCAGCAAAATTAAAAGTTTCTTCGTTTTTTCACCAATCGATAATCAATGAATTAATTTTGATCAATCATTGAGACCTCAGAAAAATAGAGCCAAATACTTTGATCGAAGAATTTAATCGAAAAAATTGAATTCATTCATTTGATTTGATTTTCAAAGAATCGATGGAATTTCATATGATATATTCACTATTAATACACAGAGAAAACTTGAATAAAATAAATGAATGAGTAAAAAAGTTTATTGATAAAAAAATTTAAACTAAATATTTTCTTCCATTTGGTCCTTGTTGTCTGGTCAATCTCCTAAAAGTTATCATCATTCGATGATATTAAATTGATTTTGATTTTGAGAAAAAAATAAAATAAAAAACTTTTTATTTTGATTATATCAGATTATCAATCAATTGAAATCAATGATAATCATTGATGACTATGATTTAACCATTTGACGCCAATGTTGTTGTTGTCCATGATGATTCAGTGGACAATTGTTTAATAATGGAAAATTTTCTCCAACAATGGTCATAATATTTTTTTTATTTTTATTTTGAATACATGATCAGTCAACTATGACCGATATAATAATAAAAATCGAAATGAAAAATGTTGCCAAACAAACAAACATCATTATTTGTGGTCAAAAAATGGTCATTTTAAATTCTTAGATTTTCAGTTGAATTTTTCCATATTGAAAAAAAACAATAATAAAACAAGCACCAAAATGAATAAAACTTTCAATGCTATTCCATTTTCGACAATGCACAAACATCAAATGATCTCGAAGATTGATAACAATTTTCTTTTATTTGTTTCAATTTTTGTTATAAGAAAAATCTGTCAAAATAACAGAATTAACGGTTAATTGATTAGGGTTTTCTTATTTCTATCGAAATATCCAGACAATTGTCGTTGTCGTCGTCTTATGAAATGGAAAAAAACATTGAAATAAGCCTATTCTTTTTCTCAAATAATGATATTTCATTTGTCACACAGACTATGACAACAACAACAACAAACATTCATTTTCTTGGATTCATTCTGATCAGTGGTGGATCGATCTTAAATCGATCGATCGAAGTGAAAAAAAATCGATTTTCATTTGATGATGATACAATTTGAATTCGATGACAATTTATGTATGAATGCATTATAACGTATTTTGGTCAGTTTGTTCATTGAATTAAACAAGATTCACTAAAAGAGATGTGAGTAAATTCATAATAAACTCACTAAAAATTCAGCAATGTTTTTGTGTGATCATTTTTATGAATTTGATCACAGTTAATCCATAATTAATGAATCGTTTTCACTCTCTCTTTTTTTTCGAATAAATCCGGTTGTTTTTGTCTCGATTTATTTATTTATTTATAGTAATTGCAGTATAAACTAAACTAAGCTTCTGAATTTATAATAATAATAATAATAATAATTTGTCATAAATTTCAATTTCGCTTTATTGATTTATCGGATTTTCTGCATTAAAATGAAAAAGGATTGCATTCGTGTAAACATTTTCATTGATGAAAATAGAATTGCGAAAATTATTACAAAGTAAAAACATCGGCTAAAATGACATTTGCAATCAATCATAATTGATTGAACATGGTTATTTGTTTATAGTAAAGTCGTTCTAATTGATAAATCGAGTTTTTTATATTGAAAGTTTAATTAATCAAACAAAAAATGAAACGCCTACATTCGACAACAGCATGATTCATGAACAGTGACATTACGAAATTACTGACCACTGAAATCAAACGTTTGTGTGTGGGAGTTGATCGATTTTACAATCAATCAGAAACAATAGATAACACACATGCAGCTCATTAATGTCTTGATTTAATCGAAGATAACAATCAAATAACAACACACTGTGTGTGCAGTGCTAAATTACATTCAAAATTGAATGTTTCACTGAACGTGTTTTATTTTTGTTACAAATTATCAAACAAAAATAATCATAACAATAATGATGATCAGATCGGAGAATAAATCATTGAAAAATAAATAAATTGATACCAATAAACAAACAAATACACGCAAAAAATATGAGAAATGCTCGACTAAGCATATTTTTAGAGCCACAGGAAAAACAATAATAATAATTTGTAATAAACAATCCTTTCAATGAAACTAATACGAAGAAAAAATCATTTTAATCATTCCATGTGTTTCTAATAACAAATGTCCATTGAAAAATGTGGACCACAAATGATTTTGTGAACCGATAATGATTTGTGGATTGATCATTAATAATTTTTTGCTAAAATCATCAAAAAAAAACATTTTTATATGTTGATCAATATTATTAATACAAATTGAAAATCATCATTTGATTGTATTTTAAGCATTGATCATCAAAAAAGCAAGCAAACAATTCTTTTTTCGAGGTGATTTTCAATACTTTTTTGATGTATCAATTTTCAATCCATCAATTTGGGGTCTAATGACTGAGGAAAAATTGTCATTTTGGACAAATCTGATGGAAAAATTTCCTCAGAAATTCTACAATTATAAATCAGCAAAAACAAAAAAAGGGTTAATTAGAATATTAATTAAATTTTTTTAATTTTTCTGTTAATTTGTGGAATAATTAAAAATTCAAGGACAAACAACATTCAGTGCGGCCTGAAATGAGAATTTCACTCATTTTTCTCATTTTTTCATGTTATTTTGAATCATATTCACTAAATTCATATTCATTTTTATTTGTTTATTTTGTTAATTCAAGCATGGATTTATATGCACCATATGAGCATGTTTTAATATGAGTTTTGCTTTTCGTTGATGTTGCAACAAGGATTTTTTGCTTTTCATTTTCAAAGATAATTTTGGATGAAAATATGGAAGTAGCGAAAAAATTTCATTGTTTTTTATATGAGAATTATTCTTTGAAGAATACGTTTCTTCCAATTTATTTTTCAGTGTTTTAAACATTTGTTCTTTGAAGGATTTCCGTTTATATTAAGCAATAATAACAGTAATAATAATGAAAAGCATCATAATCATTATTATTATGATTATTTCAAGTGGAAAAAACAAAAGAGATAATGTTTATATGTTTTTATTATTATTATTATAAATATCATCATCATTATATTGAATGAGACACAAAATACATGGATACAATGCAATGTCTTAATTATTATTATTATCGAAAAGAGCTGAGCATATATTGCATTGCATACAATGGATGTTTTATACCTTGAATATTTGAGAACTGATATTTATAAGCTTATGAATATCGTTGAATAATATTTTATTCCAAACGATAAATTTTGGTCAAAAATTTTGAACCACAAATGCGAATATGCATAATTTGATAATAATAAAATACCTAAAACAAACCAAGAATTTTGCAGCTCTCTCTCAAAGACAATTGATATTTTATTATTTCGCGTTGTTGCACAAAGATGAAATGTGAAAATTTATTATCGAATCGAAATTTCAATTTTAATTTATCAAAAAATGTCAGGAAAATATTCTATTAGGTTGTCCGAAAAGTTTTTGCCGGTTATATCGTAGAAAATCATTGAAAAATCGGCAAATACTTTTCGGACAACCCAATAACTGGAAAAAAAAACAACCAAGAAAGCCACATTGCGTGCCATCATATGCAAATTGTCCAAATCATTTTCGCAATGAAAGTCTCGAATTTCAAATGTGAACCATGCACAAAAAATTTTTTCGAATATCAATGCTTTTCGAATTGATTCAAAATATTTGGCCAACCAAAGAAAAATTCAAAGAAAAAAATGGAAATCATTGAAAATCAGTGAGAGAGAAATGACCTAAGGTGGCTTTTTAAATCATTTTTGAAAAATTTGAATTCGAATTTTTAAATTTTCAAAATTTTAATTTTTGAGAAAAAACAAACAAGTTTTTCACTTGTAAAAAATTGGTATAATATCAAATAATGTAAAATTACCTTCAAGGGTAATTTCATAAGGACATTGAAAAATTTTCAAAATGAAAATTTCGTAATGACTATTTCTCATTAGATGTTTGGCCCATTTACATGTTACATTTAAAAAAAAAACTTATCTATTTTCTGAAAAATTGCTCGATAATCCTAGCTCACAAGTTGATTGAACTATGCAACAACAAATGTACGTTAAAAATGATCATTTCGGAAATGAATTTTCATGAATTATTACAAGAATTTCAATGACAAGAAATATCGTGAAAAAAATTGTTTCGTTGTGTTTGAAGATTATGACAAAGATTATAAACATCAATCAATATGAATGTTTTTTCTTAGCTTGTCATCATCATAAACATTTCATAAATGTATTTCATACATTGATCGTCCAGCTATCAATCGACCATTCATTCATTTACCACTGTTTATTTTGCAATCGAACATTCAATCTGATTATAATTTAAATTATTATTAATTCATTTAACTTTGAATTATTAACTTTATTAAAACAAATTTTTTTCTTTAATTCATTTCACTTAAATTTCGCAAATGTATAATATACTAAAAACACATAATAAATGTTTATCTAATTGAATGATCTGTTTTTGCGAATGAAATTTTTTTTCAAACAGATTTTATCAATTCATTCAATCGACATATTTGCCTTTGACTTTTGGCTAAATTTTTTTTCATTTCAAGTTTAAATTGACATGCGTCGAATGTAATGATGATTTCATGGATAAAACGCTAACTGATATGACTGACTAAAAGACCATAATCGACAAGTTAATTTTATTTTTGCATTTCTCATTCGAACAAATCTGCATAATTATCGTTAGCTTAAGGTTATTGTTTATTTGTTGCAAGGTAATTTACTAATTAGGTTTTTGAATAAATAATTTTCTTTATCTATGGGTATGTGATAATGAATTATGTTTGTATGGGAAAATGAAAACAAAAAAAAAAATTATATCATTATCAATTCTCGCTTCAATAGTATTAGTATTAGTGGTTTTGAAATTGTTCATACTGCTGATTAGTATTGATATTCGATATATGCATGTTTGGTGAGGTCTATGATGATGATGATTGCTCTATTTTGAATGTTTGTAAATTATGAACAAAAATATAAATGCATACATGCTATAAATGAAATCAATCAAAATGATTGAAATTTAAAATTTCGAAAAATTTGATAACAGTTTTGATTATGGATTTGAATATTTTTACTGGTATCAATTCAATGATGTTTTATCTTTATGCAAAAATAATCATTAAGCCTTGATGTAATGCTCAATACAAGCAAATGAACTTTTTCAAATCAATGGTTAATTGATATGTTTATTATAAGCTCTAAATATGTAGGTGTGTTTAAGTGCATATGTATTCTAAGGTATGATGAAACAAAATATCAGAAATGAAAAATCGGTATCCAATAGCAACAACAGTGATATTTGGTTGTCATCATATATTGATGATCGTTTTTGAGAAAAAGATTTTTGTTCGATATCAATTAAAATGATTGAATTATGGACAAAGAAGGAAACGAACATAAGAAATCTATGAAATCAAAGTCATCAAATTCAATAAACAAAGAAATAATCGATGGATCAATGAATGAACTCAAAATCATCGATCAAATGCATTTGCTAAATTGATTTTAACAATTGTTTTATCATTAATGTCAATAGTCAATTTACATGATTGGAAAATATTACTAATTGATTCAAAAAAGAGAATGGTAATTTTTTAAAAACCCGAAAATTAATTAGCAATTTGCTTTGGTTCATTCATTCATTCATTGAAGATAATTGAATTTCTATTCATATTTGCTTGGGTTAAAAAATAAAATATGGATTTTCTGGTTCATCATCATCATATTTAGCGATACGTTCAATGAATAATAATAACAATATCTCACAGCGCAATCAATGACACCAGAAAAAAGCAAAAAAAAATGATCAAAACAAAGTGGTTGTAGTGATAATATGCACACGTATACATGAAATTGTTGTGTGTGTGTGGGTGCATGCATATGCACTACGAATTCACATACATAAATATTAATTAAATTAATTAAACAATAGAAATGGGTGAATTAACAATGGAAAAAAGATGATTCAAAGTAAAACACAGTCAAAATTTGAAATTCAATTCTCTTTCCAATAATAAACTGGTGAAAAATTGATAATTTTCATGCCAAACAATTGAGTAAAATATTTGCCATACAAAAATTTTAATTATTTCCACACAAAATATTTGGACCTATTTTGGACCGAAATTCGATCACAAAATACAACAAGGAATAATTAAACACCAGTATTTTGTTTTGTTTTCAATTTTTCATCAAAGCACAAAGATTGATTTTTGAATATAGAATTTAAATCAATTAGTTGTAATTATGGCAGCAGAGATATGGGAAATTTTATTATTAATTTGGTTAATTGTTCTTTGAATAGATTTAATACAGGAGAAAATTTTTTTGACAATTTTTCATCTAATTGTCGAAAATGGAATGTTTGATTGCAAATTTTTATATTCGATTTTTTTTTCTCATTCAATTCAATTGAACTTTTAAAATGTTAACATTTATTTATTTTATTTAAAATGATAAAATTTATTAGATTCAACCATTGATCACCATTTTTTTCTTATTAAAGGAAGATAATGTCATAAATTATCTGACATTTTTTTCTGGTTTTTTTTGCTTTCAAAGTTTTAAGTTTTCGAAATTTGTGAAATACAAATTGTAACCATTTTTTTTTTTTTTTTTTCATTAAAACATGTGTAAAGCATAATTTTTGAAATTTTTCTCTTACATTCAAAATTTGGACAAACCAAACATTTCAAACATTCACATCACATGTAATGGTTGATTTTTTTTGCACTTGTCACATGTCACATTTGCTCGCCATCAATGATCGAATGATCAATGAAAATGATGTTTCGAATAAATTAGTTGTTCAAATATATTTTTAGTGAGCATTCAAAGAAGATAATTTTTTAAAATTCATAAATTCGACAGCCAAAAACGTCATATCGATAATCGAATAATGTGTCTGATGTTGAAATAAATAAAAAATTTCTAAATTTAGATTCAAACATGAATTCGATATATCCATTCAACTATAATCGAAATCGAAAAGGTTAATTCTTGAATGATCATCGATTTGCATTTCAATTGATTTTTGAAATGGAATCATCAGCTAATGGCTAATTATCAAATGGAAATCGCTCACATCTGAAAATTATTTTTAACAAAATTCATCAGTATAATGACTACAAAGTTGTCAACAAAAATAATAATCAAGTCAAATTATAACATTTTCCATTAGGAATCATGTTTCAACACGAATTTGGTTGTAACGTAAAAATTGAAAATTTAATCAGTGTCACTGAATCAAACACTTGGGAATTCATTCAATACGAATGGCAAAATATGACTGAAAAAATGAACTTTTTTCTTTAATTTGATCAGACATTTGTGAAAAATTTTCAGTTATATTTACGAGAAAACAAATGGAATGAACCAGTTGCTGGCTGACCACCACCGACTGATTATTTGACACTATTTTCCTTTTTTTTCAATCAATGATTATGATTGATTTTGTTTCATATTTCATTACATAACACAAACACAAATGGACAATCATGCAAAACACATACTTTATTTGTTATGGACAATTATTTGCGTGTGATTATCATTATTCGAGGATCGATCCATTCCATTCAATTGATTGATGGATTGGAAATGAATGAAAAACAACCAAGTTTACAACAAAAAAAAATTGACCCGAATTCAATTTTTGCTGGAAAAATATTTTTGAATAATTTGTTTATTTTATACTTGAATAATATTCATAATAAAGGAAATAGAAAGCGGAACAAAATTGATTTCAGCAATAGTAAAATCATTATTATTATTACAGCTCAATGTCCAAGCATTTTGTAATTGAATCAAAAATAATCGATTATTAATATTTATTTGATCTAAATATAATTTGTATTAAATTGTAATAATGAGATATTCATCGAAATTTCGTCATTCTATTTATTTGCAATTCACTCATGCCGATTCGACTGGATTTACTTGAAAAACTACTAAAATATAATCAATCAGTGAATATCGATTTCTCAAAGAATAGACAAATGACAAACAAATATTGATCATGAAAAAATGAAAATATCTAATAGGTATTCGTGGAGAAACTTGCATTATTATTATTTTTTAAAGTCAAAAATAGCAAACAAATGCGTTTTCAGTAAATGATATCATCAATTTTCTACAATGCTTACACACAGTATAAATGTTTATGAAAATAATCATCAGAAAAGGAAAATTTTCAAGTTTAAATTAAATTTTTTTGTTTCATTTTTTTCTGGAAAATTTTGCATCACACTATCTTGATGATAATAATTATCATTATAAATAATTATCATTTATCACTGCTTATTGTTTAGTTGATTGTCGTTTGACTATATAATTATAATTTTCAATGATAATGTCATCAAAGAAAATAATTTAAAATTTTGACCCATCTTTTTCTCTACTTCAAACACACACTATCCTTGAATCTAAAAAAGGATTATCATTTGTAGAAATAAAATTTTTACGGAAATTAGTTTTGTTGATAATCAAATGTTTTTTGTTTTTGGAGCCATTTATTTTGAAAATAATAATCATTGTCTCAATTGCATTAGAAAAACATTCATTTGAAGATTCAATTCAAAGACAAAGACTTTGAAACATTTTTCAAGCAAAATTTAGTCTCAATTTTCGGTCAAAATACCGTTATAAACATAATGATTATAATTTCAATTAATGAGGAAAAAAATAAAAATAAAATTCAGGTCGAAAAATTGTATGGACAAAACAAAGCGACTCAATTTTTATGGTCGAAATGCAAATTTTTTTTTTATTATTATTTTCAGTTGAGAATTTGAATTGAAAAAATTCTAAATTTGAAATTAAACTCGTGATGAATGGATGTCCAATTATCGTCAAATTGTGGAATTGGACACAATTTTCAAGTAAAACAATAAAAATGTCCATTTTTCAAAAGCAAATTATTCAGACTCACATATTGAATATATCACACACAATGAAATTGATCAACATTTGCTTTGAAAAATAGTGATTTTCGTTTCAGTTTTCATATGCAAATTGAAAAATTTTTTCTCACTTTTTTGACTATGAAAAGAGTATATTTTATTCATACGATTCATTCATTGACTATAATATTCGTTATAATCATTAACATTAATTCATTTCATTTTATTCATTAGAAAACGTGATTAGGCTTGGTTTCGCGTTGCGTTTTTCGGAATTTTCTCAAATCGTCAAAATAGCACACACACAGCGACAATAAAAAAACAAGAAATCATTAAATGGAAAGGTGAAAAGTTTTGGTTGACAAAATGATTTTCAATTGGGAATTAGGAATTCTCAATCATCATAAATGCATATTTCGTAGTGAATCACTTCAAATATGAAAAAAATGGAAAATTGAAATCCGATTTTCAAATTAAAAAAGAAATATTCTTCGTTTTGTTTGAAATTATAATGATTTTGGACCAACTTCAACCGATTCTTCGCTATTTGCAGCATTAAGAAGTATTTTGCAAATATGTTTTTTGCATCGTATTTATTTTAGAAAAACGAAAAAAGTCTGCTCTAAAATTTAGAAATACTTCTTTTAAATTTTTGAATATTTCTCATATTTGACATTCACATAATTGAATGCACTGGAAAAAAATGATTTGAATTCAGAATGAATTGAAAAAGTATATGGCTGAGCAGATCAATATTTGATAACATTTATTATTCATGAATGAATAAGTAATAAAACAAATGAAACAAATGTAATGAATTGATGAATGAATGATGGTTATGATTGAATTTTCATATTTTTTCAAATATATAAATACACGAATATAATTTTTCTCTAATTTTCAATATTTGTGATGCCCGCAAGTTATGATTCTTGAATTTCATATTTTCTCTCAATGAAATAAGAGAAAAAATTCGAATTTATTCATATTTCATTTCATTCTTTTTCCATTCTCATTGTGATAAAATCCAAGAATTGTAAGCAGAAAAAAATGAATTATATCATACAAAATGAATGAGCAAAGAATGGCGAGAGAGAATGGTGGAAAATCAAACATACATCCGTCATTGCCAAATGAGAAAAAAAGTTTTTTTGAAAAAAAAAAATTCGGTCAACAACCAGGAACATTTCTTCAATTAAATGAAAAAAAAACATTTAAGATAGAAATGTTTTGTTTATTTTTCTTCAATTTTTTAATTTCATATTTTTTTCATTTCATCATGATGTTGATGGCCAACAATAATGGAAAATAACGATTCAATCATCGAAATCAAAATGTATTGATTGATCCTTATCATCACCATTATCATTTCAAAGTTATTGTTTGATGATGAACTTTAATTTTTCATCATAAATCATTATTATTATTATCATTTCACCCAAAAAGAAATGTCTCAAATAATGGAACGAATTTGAAGAAGAATAGACGGGAAATTTAGAGCGAAAAATATTTCAGAAAATTGACACTACATATTAGGTCTTTGTCAAATCGATTGTCAAATGTTTGACTATTTAATTTCAATTTTATCTTTTTTGGAAAATATTTCTTTTTCGATTAAAATCCGATTATTAGAACTAAAAGAATAATGGGAAAAAAATCCTAAAGGTGACATTCTATGGAAAAATAGATTGTGTTCAAAATAAAAATTAAAAATTTCCTCAAAATTGAAATGTGAGCTCTCATGAAAATCAATTCAACACAATTTCTAAAGGAAAAAACAATGTAAAAGTGATCGATTATAAATTATAAACAATATAATTGTCATCATTTTTGCTGCGGTTCTAATTGTCAAATTCTCATCATTTTGATGGCGCCCTCATGTTCCGATATCAACATGAAATGTTTGAGATAGTAAATTTGACAAAGCAAAAACAAATAATAATAATCAAGATCAGGTATATCACAAATGGCGACGAAAATATTATATTTCCATTAAAAGAAGGAATATAATCATATTTGACTGCAATAACAATTACATATACAATTCAATTTTTTTTTTTTTTTTTTGGGAATTTCGGGACCAAAAAAAGGGAATAATTTCGGCCTTATGAGTTTCGGTCATGCAATCATCATGATGATCATAAATATGGATTTTTTCATCCACAAACACACACATACAATGCCATTCTCGACTGAAATTCAATTAAAAACATATTTTTATTTCAGATTTTTTTGGTCATAAAAACCATAATATTGATTCAGGATACTAGTTTGGACGCAAAGAGAGCAAATGAGAGAACAAGTCCCGGAATCGAACATTTATTTTTGTGATATTCTGAAGACACCTTAAGGTGTGAATGTCGTAATAATTTTCACATAGCATAAAGGCAGCATTATTATTTTGGATCAATTTTTCATTGCAAATAAAATTAGGGCCAATTTTCATTTCTGATTACAAAATTAGAAATTTTACCAATTGATATTTTATAAGTTCATTAAACTTTTCTATGAATAAATTCAAAATTCAATTTGAGACAAATTTATTAACGCAACATTGGATTGTGGCCTTTCTGGAATACCTGAATAATTAGTCGAATAGAAAAATTTTCAAGCATTTATTTTATTGGATAAACAAACAAACAAAAACAAACATTCGAAAACAAGCATGAAAATTTGAATAATCTAATCGATCTAATCAAACAAAACAATACAAGTGTTCTGGATATAAACATCGTTTGAGCAAACTTCATTGAATTGCATTGCATGAAAAAATATCAGCGACAAACGAATGTAAATAGATTAATTAAATCCATTCATATGTGCACTGAAACAAAATAAAATAAAACCATTTGTTATTTTATTTTTTCCATTTCTGTTATATTTCGTTATATTTTTTGGCAAACAAAAAATAGAAAATAACAAAATAACATTTGAAAGTATTAATTTACTTTTTTTGAAAATTGCAATTGGCAAAATAACAAAGCAATTTTTTTTTGGCTCCCGAATTTTCATTTAGGCCAATTATTTCATTTTGAATTTAGGATGTGAAAATGAATATGTTTCTGCTTCGTATTCGGCTGAATTTGTGCGACACATCATACACATTGAATGGATATTTCGGTATTGAAAAAAAAAAATTGCAAAGTTTTCCCACTTGAAAAAAGAGAAATGAGTTGGGTGTTTTACTTTCTGGTGGAATTAATTTAAATGACAAGAAAATTTTCCAGAATTCGGTGGAAAAAATTTTTGACAAAAACAAAATTAAAAAGCGAAAAACTGGCCATTTTTTCCTTTGGTTCAAATTCAATTCTCATTTGTTTTTTTTTTTTTTTTTTCGTTGTGCATATGAGAATTGAAATGAATTATTCTCTCAGCCACTGCATTCAGTAGGAAAAATCAATTTACAGATGAATTTTCTATTATCTAAACAAATATATTCAATCCATTCTAAATTCGATGCACCATTCACACACACACACACCCACACTCTCAGTCGAAATACATTGATTTTGCTGAATTCAAATGAAAAAAAGTTTGGAAAATTGTCGATATTAATTAAGAGCAGCCAAAATAAAATGATTAAATTGCAAAAACAATAGAAATATAGACACGTTTTTTCATATCGATAATGTCATTAGCTGTTTCGACAATGTGTTTTTGTAGCTGTCAGATTGATCATTGAATCGTATTGAACAAAAAAATCTGAATCGAAAAATATCTCATTTGGTTTTATTTTTGCATTGGAAATGTACATGGAATGAAAGAAATTTTTTTTGCTCTAGTTTTCGTATCACTATTTCTCTTGACAGCAAACAATATTGTCAAATTGTCTTAAGTGTATGAAAGAATTGATTATTATTATTAAAGCAAAGAATCAAGAATTGCTTCACAAAAAAAAAACAATGGAAACATTGTTTTCTTGTTGTTGTTCCATATATAAAATGAATAATGGACTAATTAACAACAGAAACATTTATCTTTTCTTTGTTTTGAATTCAAGAAACACAAGAAAAAGCGAAACCTGTGAATGAAATGTTACTAGATATTCCACATTCAAATCATTATACCAAATGTTATTTAGGCAATTTTTTTTGGGCAAAATGCAAAAAAAAACATTTTGCTAACATTTATTTTATAATTGGTTATACATACATACAAACATCTATTTAATTTGATCAGGCGAATAATTTTTTGTGAAGCTAAATATATGAATAATCGCATGAACGATTCTCGAGGAAATAAATCAAAAGAATAAATTCTATTCCCAAAAAACAATAAGAATACCAAAATGGACAGAATTATTGAGTAGATTTATCATTTAGGGCTCTGATTTTGAATGATCAACGAATGATCGAAAAATTATTTAAATTGGATTATTTATTCGTTACAATCGATGAGATGAAATCGATTAGAATTTAAATTATAATTGTCATCATAATTTTTTCACTTTAATCCAATTTGTTTTTGAATACCAAACCTTTTTTCTTATTTTTTAAAAAAATTACGAAAAAGAAATTTCTGCTCAATTCAATCAAAGTAAGGTCATCAAATTATAATCATAATCGCGAATGATTCTCATTTTATTCATTCGCAAACACATACAATAGCACTGATCCCTTTTCGAAACAAAAAGATACTGGAATGGTTATCGTGAACTCATATTACAATATCGATTATGATGATCATATTAATGATACAACATGGATAAAGTATTTTCATTTTTCTTAAATTATCATTAAGAAAAAAGAAAAAATAAGGTGTGACTATCTTTGAATGCAGTAGATATTAACTAAATTGGTCCATTGTAACTGATACGCATAATTGAGCATAAAATGAATTTTTTTAAATATTTCAAAAAATTAAATGTCAAAAACAATTAAAATAACCAGAAAACTTGAAGAAAAATCAATTATTTCATCTGACAATCAATCAATCAAAAGCTTAAATTAATTGAATTGGATTTTTAGAAAATTGAATTTCATTTCGGATTCGTTCCAAAGTACAATTTCAGATTGGTTTTTTCTACGTGTTTCAAAAAGTAAAAATTTGTTCGTGTTAAATGAATTAATAATATTTTTTGCCAGTGCAAATGCTCGAAAAATGCGGATGTTATTGATACGAAATTCAATGTGTTGCCTGCTTGCTAAAAATTCGCTGATAAAATCAATCAAAATTGATCAAATTTATGTATTTAATCAATGATCATGCATCAAACACAAAAAAATTTCTCAAATGTTATTATTATGTCGAATGCACACATATATCAACATCAAATGATTTGATGCTTGAAAACAAAATGCTAGAAAAATTGTAAATCCGGTCATCAGATATAAACACACTGAAACAAAAACAAAATTATCACAAATGAAAATGATCAAAACAATATAATCACAGAAAACATGCACAGAAAATCACAGAAGGCCTTTGAATGAGTTTGAATTTTGAACAAAATAACACGTGTTCAATGGTGCGATCTCATCGAGAAACAAGAACAAGTTCAATTTTTTTGGCAAAAGAAACGATTCTCTATGCAATACTCGATTGCACAATTTATATTGTATTCGATTCAATGATCGATCATGTAAGGAAAAATAATAATAAATGTACGATAAATAGAAAAAAAATCTATAGTACGATTGTATTTAGAAGAGAATATACATCAAACACTATTGACAGTTTATTAACCTTTAATAATGCATTTTTGTGTTCAATTGTCAAGTAGCAAAAAATCATTAGTCATTTATTTATTTTCGATACTTTGGTCTACATTTTAACTGACAATAATCAATTTATTTTTTGATTGATTTGTCTATAAACAATGGCGAAACAATGTCAAGTGTATCACACAATCGAAATGTTAATGAAACAAGCATAAAATTGTAATTATTATCATTAAAATGTAAGTATGGCATAACAAACGTTGAATTGGTCAAATTTATAAATTTTTAAAAATGTTTTGAAATTTATTAATTCATTTTTTTTTCAATAATTTAATGATAATTTTATTTATATTTAAAGCAAATAACTTATTTTCACACACGTGACATGATTTAATCGACAAAATTTTCGACAGAACACATAATCCTTTGAATGATTCAAATATTTTAATGGTGAATAAAATGAATAATTCATCCATTTGCATCATATTATTGGTGAACAGAAAAAAAAAATTAAAATTATTTAAATGAAATAATTTCAAAGACAAAAATTGTAATTTATATTCTGAAAATTTCACTTAAATCATTTCAAACATGAGTGTTGTTGCATATGTTTAAGTGATTTTTGAATAAAAAAACGCATTCATCAACTAATAATTAATTAGAATATTAGAGTGAAATGAAGAAAATTTAGTTCTTATTTTGTTCAGTGTTATTCAGGGGCCCTCAACAAACATGAATGTTTCATAATGTGAATATCAATTGAATGATAGCATTGAATGCGAAAATTTTTTTATATAAAATAAAATAAAATAAATATCAACTCACCTTCACATAGATAGATGAATGGATGAATAAATCAAAAAACACATTCAAAAAAATTCAATTAAAAAAAATTATTTTGTCGATCGATATTTACACAAACACAAGGTTGTAATTGATTCTGTTGTCAAACATTTCAAAAATAAAAATTATTATATATTGATGCACACACAAACACACTTTATTTAAAATGATTGATTTTGTATATTTATGTATTTCAGTTGTCACACATAAATATATATTCAAGCATTTAACAAAATTATTAAGTAATTTTAAAATCTTAAAATTATTCAAGTTTTCGATTATAAAATGTCATCATCGTTCATCTCAATAATTCATCATAATTATTTTTGTCTTATCAACATATTTGAATCATTTTGTATTTTTAGTGAGAAAAAAAGATGTCATAATTCATGTTTCAATGTGTTTGGATGCGGATAATCAAATAACACTGTTTGAAATGAAATTATCACTTTTGTGGCAAATATTTTTCATTACATTCGAATTGAAAATATGTATTTGAAAGCGATGATTATGGATCATATGATGTAGTCGATGTAATGTGTTGACGTTGTCGCTGATGAAGTGATGGCCGTAAAATAATTAAATGAAAAATTGAAGTTGTCGATGTGATTGGAGACTTGCTGGCGAAATTCTCTAATTTCCGGTAATATTTCCAAATACACACATAGAATCAGTGCAAAATGCTTGAAAAAAAATTATCAAATTTTCAAAATTTGATTCTCAAAATTCATTTATTCATTGTTTTGAGATAAATAAATGAAAATGAAATCATTGGAGCGAAATCTGGCGTAGTGCTTTGAGTTCTGAGTCGAAATAGAGCTCAAATCTTCATCATCTAAGCCAAATTAAATAATTTTTGCCTGCAAAATAGGGCCTGAAATACGGGAAAAATGAATGAAATTAATAAAAAAATTTAATAATTTTGAATCAAAAAATAAAATAAAATAAAATTTTGGTTTGTCATTTTATAATCTTTTTTAATCATTTTATTTTTACAATGTTTCACTCTCTCCCACTCTCTATCTGGTTGTAGTTATTCGTGCAGAAATCAATAATAGATTTGTTCACTGGGTTCAATTCTATCGAAAATTTTTTATCGAAAAAAGACCCAACAAGCACCGAGAAAAACAAAACAAAAAAACTAATTATTTAATGATTAAAAAATGGAATGAAACATAAATTGGATGTTCTTTTCCATTTTTTTCATTACTGAAGCGAATAGTTTAAAAAGTTATTAAAAAATCATTTCTCATGTATAAGGTTGTCCAAAAAGTTTTTACCGATTATATCGTAGGGAATTATGAGAAAATCGGCAAAAACTTTTCGGACAATATAATATAATCGATAAATCAGAAATCAAACTGTGGCATCCAGCCACTACCAGGTGTGACGATCTTAATAATAATTAAACAAAGAGCAAGCAAAAAATTATGGTTATTATAACGCCAAAAAAAAAAATTAATCCATGAAAATTTTCATGAAATGAAAATCATATTTTCATTTTTAGGCCTCGGCAAACACTTTCAGAAAATGTGTAAAAAAAATGGAAATTCATTTATGCCAAACATCCATTAACATCAGTTATATAAATCTATTTATACAGGGAAAAATTTGGAGCAAATCTGATGCGAGTCATAGAAATTTGTGAATGTGTGAATGTGTATGCAAGCATATGGAAATAAAGAAAATCATAAGATAAAAATGACCAATTTTGAATTCAAAACAAAAAGCTAACGAAAGCAATAAACAATGATATTATTAAATGCATGAAATTTGTTTAAAAAGTTACAATTTTTTTTTTGTTTGTTTATTTTGGACCAAAATTTTTAAATTTTTCATATGAAAAATTCAGAAATTTTCAAAACGATTCAAAAATTTTAAAATTTATAATGTGTCTCATGTGTTGTTTATGGGATTTTTTTTCTTATAGAAATTTTAAGAAATTTCATATTGAAATATGGTGATTTATAGTAAATTTATGTGCGTTGAAATTTAAGAAAAACAAACAAACAACAACAAAAATAAACACAATTCATGCACATCAATAAAGCACATAAACACATACATCCACGCACACCTACAATGTGTCCAGTGTGATGTAAAACGATTTAAATTTGAAACGATTTGTCAACAAACAAATAAAAAAAACTGGATTAAATCTCAACAATTCAAATTTATTTCATTCATGAAAATGAAAGGAGAATAAATTTGGATTTTTATTTTTCAAAATACAAATTATTATTCAGTGGATCTGATATTTTTTTGAATTTACGAGCTTTTGAAAATGAAAAATAATTAAATCTGTCTGGAGTAATATTTAATATTACTGATGTTCGAAAGATTCATTTGGTGGTTATGGTGGTGGTGAATGAAAATTTTACACGGGATTTGATTTGATTTATTTTGGCCATGATATTGCCAAGAAAATTTGTAAGTTAAAAGAACAGCTCTCTTAGCAAGCAAATGACATTAATTGTATATGCATTTCATTATTCACGACAATCATCGACATGAGTAATCGTGTTCAAATGATTGTAACACGATTTTTGCATCAAAAAAAGAAAGATAATCTTAATTTCAATCATAAGATAATGATTTCAAAGATAATAATCATTATTTGGAGTGACAATGAAATGTAAAATGAAATTATACCATTGAACATAACCAAAAATGTTAAAAATCAGATCGAATACGAATCATTTTTTCTTTTCATTATGTGAACGTCAATGAAACCAACTCCTTAATAATGTAACCATCAATATTTTCAATGTATGTTTGAATAACATTTGAATGAATGGACTTTGGCAACCAGGGTGGAAACCCCAAGAAAAAATTGATCATAAAAATAATGATCGAATTCAATACACATAATATTAACCGGTTGTGAAAGTTTGAGATAATAATATATGAATAAATAAATATAATAGGCTGTCCGAAAAGTTTTTGCCAGGTTATATCTGGCAGATAATCATTGGAAAATCAGCCGAGAACTTTTCGGACAGGCTAAATAATTTTTCAAAGCATACATCAACATTTTATTTTTAATTATTATCCATAATATCAAAAATCTGAATATGAAATGAATGAATGAATGAACTAAAACAAACTAAAATGAATCTTAATTTAACAATAACTACGACAGCAAACACAAAAAACAGGCCAAATGAATTGTGAATGATGAATGATGTAAATGTTTTATTTTGTATGTATTGTATAAATTGATACTTTTGAAATATGCTAAATATAAATATATATGATTGCTACCTGTGTTTATTTATTTATTTGATTTTTTTTCGAGGTTATTCTATTGCTATTTGGCTACTGTTTATCGATATATTTTTTTGCATTTATTATTATGATTATTTTTGGTCAATTTTTTACCGAAAAAAATCCAACTGATCTGCAAAAATTATAATGATGAATATGTATTGAATCAGATCAAATGGATTCATAGAAATGAGAAAAAAAAATTACTCTAAGGTTGTCCGAAAAGTTTTTGCCGATTTTCCAATGATTTTCTACGATATAACCGGCAAAAACTTTCCGGACAGCATAATATTAACCAATTTTTTTTACATTTCTTATATCATTATTATTATAAGGCAAAGTATAACATCTAGAAAACCCTAAAGCTTAAAAAAAATAAAAATGAATAAATCATCGAATATTATGATGATTATTATTATTTTTATGGTCATTATTATCATAACATAAAACATTGACAGTCAGAAATAAGAAAAAAAAACGAATCGAATAATGATAATGGTTGGTCATCAATACAAAGCCAAAACCTAAGAAAAAAAATCTAAGAAATCTTCAAAAGTAAACATTAAATTGCATAAATTATTATGATTATCGAAATAGAAACATATACAAATATTATTGAACAAAAAAAATGGTTTAACATTCAAATAAAAAATGAATAAGAAAATCGATTATTTTTTTCTTTATTTCCTACATTCCCTAAACAAAATGTTGTCGACAATAATGATCGACAATGTTTTGGTGATGATCGATTCATCGGAATCGATTTATGCATCTTTATATGTCTTATTTTGGAATACATCTATCTATGAATAGCAATAGATTCAAGATTGTAAATAATCCTAAAACAATTATCATTTTGTTTGTTTGAAGTAGTTGGCCATAATAATCGAAACAAAAATGTTTATGAGAAAATGACAATCAATAAACATCTAAGATATTGAGCTCATCAGACACTTATGACAATATGACGCTTTTTCTTTCAATTTTCACTTGAAAATAAGCACAAAAACATGAAAATCTTGACCATACTTCAAAATCGATGCTTTTATTATTGCCGTTGATGAGCAATGGAAATAAATTGACGATAATAATGATGGGAAAAGCACCAAGTGAAAATTTGTATTTTAGAAAAAAAGTTGATTCAGAAACAAATGTGAATGATTGCTGTTTGGTTGGCCAAATGAATTCAGAAACTTGTGGATTTTTTTTTGTATGTGTCGCCATTAACTGATGGAACCAAACATAAAGAGGAAGATTTAATGGAATCCTCGAAGAAAACTTTTCATCTGAAAATCTAATTTCAAATGTATTTTTTGTTAATTGAGATAATCCGATTGATCTGTGGTCACATAAACATCATCTAGTTTTTTTTCACACACGAAACAAAACAAATTTCGAATCAAAGCAACTTGAATTTCTTGAATCCAACAAAAAATATCATTTGTGGGAAAATGAAAATTTGCACAATTCAACGAAGATTAATATAATTTTTATTATTTTTCATTTGTTTAAAATGTAATAATGATTTTCGTTATTACGGTGCTCTGCCTAGGCACTTGCAGCTGATGGTTTTGTTTTAAAAATATGAAATTCGGTTTACTTCGACAGATTCGTGTATTTAAGATTAAACTGCTACTGTAACAAAATTATCAAAGATGAAATCATTCCAATGATCTCATGATGTTTGTTTAACACCTTTAAGTTGGAAAACATTTGCACACACACAAACACAAACAGTAGCCAAAAGTTGTCTTAAGGCTAGAATCAATCAATCGATAATCGATAAAAAAAATAGATATAAATCAATGTTTATTGTTTGATAAATGCAAACATTGATATTATTATCGTAAATCAAAAACAAAAAATATTATTGATCATTGATTGAACCATAAAACATCATCATTATAATTATGATCATCAATAAAATGATAATTAAGTGCGAGAAAAATTTTAGCATTTAAGAAATGTAAAAACATTTCCAGATCATTCCCAAAATTTGGCCTAAATAAACTATATACACACAAGCATCAAACATACATGAAAACATCAAAATGAAATCTATAAATAAATCAATAAAAAAATGCAGCAAAATATTACATGAAAAATATAATTCAAAAATTCAATATGCACACACTTATTGCTGGTATACGCAAGTCAATGCTGATGACAATCGGTCATTTTCGTTGAAATCTATTTCATTTAATAAAGTTTGGTATTATGACAAAAATTTTCTTGAAATAAAAAACCAAAATTGTCATGGAATTCTCAGATAAAGCTCTGTGAAGCAAGCCGAATATATTAAATATAAAAATGAATATAAATTCATTTATTAAAGTGAAAAATTGACAAGTTTTTATCAAACATCATCATCGGGTATTATGATTATCAGAATAGACTGAGAAAAGTGATGCTATTTCATTAGAAATCATCATTATTATTATTGATTATATCAAAATGTTTTATTATGAACATTAATTCATGTGAATATATGAATGTTGTCGTCAATGTTGTGATTATTATAATAATTGATATCATCAAATTGAATCATTCATCATTTTTTTCATTAGAAATTTGATTATTGCAAGCAGAAATATTTCATTCACTATGTGCATTGATTATTAGGATTCTAAGAAAAAATATTTATTTGAGAATTTTAATTTATTTTCCATACAATTTCAGATGAAAAAAAAACATCATTTGCTTGTAATTATCATGATATTATTTATACATCAAATTTAGTTCAAATAAAATTAAGAAGACCTGGACATTTACCTGTTAAACACAATATTTGAAAAACATTAATCAGTTAATGCCAAACATCAGATGAAAAAAATCATTTAAAGATGCTATTCGATTATTTTTTTTTCTCTAAAATGAAATAAACTGAACTGAACCAAATAAATAAATTGGCCTTAAGGGCAAAAAATTTACTGACTAATATCAATAATAAAACAAACATTGAAATATTCAAGAAGAGAGAAAAAATTGGTGATGATGAATAGAAATAAAATCTATACAAGAATATTAATGTTTTTGTAAAAACCAGAAATGTCATTGGCCATATCAATACATGCAAACGCTAGCACACACATATCGGCAATAAGATGTATGCAGCCAAACATCATTATTATTATGGCACTAATTTTTAACTTTTAAAGGCTTTTTTTATTGGTGATGACAAAATATCAAAACAAAAAACTGGGATTTTATTGCCACAATGGCCAGTGGACAAACAAAGAATAATTATATTAGGTTGTCCGCAAAGTATTTGCCGGTTATATCGTAGAAAATCATTGAAAAATCGACAAAAACTTTTCGGACAACCTAATATAATCAAACATAATGACACTTGTCAAAAAAATAAAATAAAAGTCCAGAAAAAAGGGTCAATTTCTCACAATTTTGAAGGTCAAACGAATAAGTATTCTGAATTCTAAATCGACGATTGTTTATGGAAGAATATTTTATTCAAAGCAAATTTTCAAAGAAATTTAAAAAAACTGAGACAAAAACCTGTTGCTTTGGAACCAGAAGAAATTTATAAATTTTGAATTTGACAATGATATTTTCTAGACGACACCCAAAACATGAAATGATATCTTGGAATGGAAAATTGGATGTCTCAATAATCTCAAAGCAATAATCATCATAACAAAACAATCATATGAAAACAATATTTTTTGGATGACAAAAAAAAAACATGGAAATCATATGTAAATTAGGTTATCCGGAAAGTTTTTGCCGATTTTTCAATGATTTTCTACGATATAACCGGCCAAAACTTATCGGACAACCTAATATATTAGCAAAAAAATTAAAATAATGAATATTTACATTTTTGTAACAAACAATGCACAAATGTGTAGAGAGGTATGAGCATCAATGATAATAACAAAATCAAACTGATCAACAAATGATGGAATATTTCCATTGAAAAAATAACATTATGGACATACAAATAATAATTACAAAAAGATTTCAAATATGAATATAAATATGAAATGATCGCATATTTCCAATGCAAATAATGTATTGTATACACTTACCCGTCAAAATGTAAATGTCCACAATTGTTTGTTTGTAATATCAATGATCGAGTCGTCACAACTTGAAAATCATCAACTTTTCACAATGGCAAAACACAATGACAATTGTAAGAAATGATGACAAACATCATAAGGAACAAAATTTTTCATTTATTTGGCGTGGTGCATCATTCATAACATTCGATGAATTGTCTATCAATTCGTATATCATTGATTTCATTGATTTGTTGATTTTGACACACACAAATTCACATCAGTAAAAACACAAAAGAAAAAATTGATTGATTGATTATTAATTCAAATGAATATTGTTCATCAATTGATCAATTGATTGATTTTTATGGTTATTATGATGCAAAGGTTATTGATTTGGACGTATTCACCGAAATGAATTTGTATGGTTATAGTTTTTGCTGGTGAAATAAATCATAATTCAAAAATAAAAAAATTTAAAGCGATGAAAACACGCTTAAATGCTAAACATACATACAAATTTCTACAAAACCATGATTCAAGTTCGAAAAAAGTTTTTTAAAATTGAATTGAACTTGTTTTAATAAATGTCGTACTGCTCTGCAAAAATTGATTCATTTTTTTCGAATTAAAGTAAAGAATTAAAGGTAGAATTGATTGAATATTCCATAGTCATTGAATACAAAAACAATTGGAAAAAACACGAGACTCACGTGTATTCAATGCGATAATCTGTTTGTTGTTCAGGTCGTGAAGTATTTGAAAATTTAAACACAGAAAGCCAAAAATTATTCGCAGTAAACACTGGAAAAAAAGCTCGAAAAACTAGTTTATTCGTATGGTATGAACTGAGTTTAATAAATTTGTATTGAAAAATATTCAAACACGAAACAGTGGAAATTACGACACGAACAGCATCAATTGGATCGACTAACTGAAACATTTTTCTCGATGTTTGTATCCTTGCTCTCTCTCTATCTTTATTTACCATTGATTTTCATTCTGGAAAACTTTTCTCATAAATCGTCTGTTAAAATGCTCTGTTCAACCGAAACAAGAATAAATTGAATGGCTTTTTCCATGTATTTTTCGTATAAACAAATGATAAAGTAAAAGAAAAAACTTGTTCAAAGCAAAACTAAAACATAATTGTCAAACATTTGCAATGAAAACACACTGGAAAAAGAGAGCAAAATCAATAGTCTTCAATTTCATATGCGCATTTTCCACCCATTTCCAAACAACACAACTATTCAAATATAAACTATTTCATAAATAAAAATGCATTAGATTCGATGCTAGGTCTGTTTGTATTTAAGAAAAATTTGGATCAGATTCAAAGACGATCCAGGAACCAAAATTACAATGAAATGATCAATAAATGATGAGATGCAGACTTTGAACATTCATTGAATGAACATAATTATTTTTCGATTGGTGATGCTTTTTTAAAACACAAATAACCCTTTAAAATGCTTCGAATTAAATCGCAAAACATTCAATAAGTTTAGACCCTTTAACCCTTTCAAAACACAAAATATCTCCAAAATTTGTGGCCTAATAATGATTCCAACCATCTCAAAAACAATAAAGATTCACCTGAAAAAACCAAAGTAAAACTGGATCATAAAGCTAAATCTCAAAAAATCTATGCAAAACACAATCACATACAACAACAGGTATGAATAACAATCGCATTCATTAATATCTATAACCTTTGATTTTTTTTTTTTTGGCTACCGCATCTTCTTTTGGCATTATTGCCAAAGATGTTTCTTTGATTGGAGCCAGTTTTACTTATTCAAATTTATCATGAAAGTCAGAGATTGACCAGTCGAATTGAAGAAGAAATCTTTTCCACAAAATTTTAATGACCAGTTTTGTTTGTTGTATGTGCTTGTTGTTCTTATTTACAATCGAAAAAAAACGAATTAATTGACCTTGCATGCAGATCAAAAAAAAAGAGCTTCTTGTAATTTCAGGTATAAGAAATAAAAAAAATTTCTATCAATTACAATACACTTGAATACGGCTGCTGTGTAAAATAAACCAGAAGCATCTTCAACATCTTTGGACATTTTTAACATTAAATTCATTTGCTCTTTCTCCCTCTCCTGTTGCCTGCTTCATCAACAAAAAATGCACATAAAACAATCATTATTTTTGATCATTTGAAATGAATTGAAATATTTTTTATTGATACGATACACATATCTGTCTATCTGTTTGACCACAATTGATGATCATTAAAAATTAGTAGTCAGTTCAATCAATACACATTTATTCGTGTGTGTATCAATGAACAAATTATAATCGGAAAAAATTGAAAATGATCTATTCTTGAAAATCAAGCATATGCACACACATTCAATTGCTTCTACCAACAACCAACTATAAAAATAATTATTTTTCCATTGAACATCTTTTACTGAATTTTTTTATTTTCTACATTTAAGGCCTCTGTGTCATCTTTCGGTTGGCACACACATTTACCAAGCCAATGAAATGAAAAAATAATGCCCAACGGCATTTTTCAATTGATGATGGCCATCATCAAATTAAATCAAAAATCATTAAGAAAATCTCTGATTATTCTTGAAATACATTTAGAAAACCTTAAAAATGTTCTCTGCATAAAGTAATCGATGTAATAATATTGATCACTGGGCAAAATTTCAAAAAAAGATAATTATCTACTTTCAACTTTGAAAGTAGGGTCCAGGTTATATTTTTCAAGTTTTCTTTGATTCAAATAACTCAAATCTTCTCATTTGTTTCAAGAAATTAATGAAAAATTGGCTACCAAGACTGGTTGCTCGATTTTCACTAACATACACATATCATTCACATGTGTATCATACAGGTAAAATCTGACATTTGACCTTGACTGGAAAAAATTCACTTTTTAAATTTGAAATGGTTTTTCAATTGAACGTGTACATGGACCCAACTACATATTTATATACAGGTGGCATTCAAGATTTCAATTTTAATGATTAGTTTATGTGAGCAAAAGTTCAGTAGCAACATTGAAAAAACATTTGAACTAACCAATTTTTTGGTAACAAATCGACTAATCGAATTCAAATGATGATGATCTATCTGATTCTTTGAACATGATGACATGATGATGATGGCCGGCAGGTAAATTGTGGTAAGAATTTTTTTTATTTGCACGATTTTTGGGCGTTTTTTCATCATTTTCAAGCATCATAATTATTTTCATTTATAATTTTGGATTCATAAACAGTAGCTTTTCTTAGCTAGGCTATAGCCTTGGACATTAATTGTTAAGTGAATTTTTCAAAAAAAAATTGAAATCGAAATTGCACGAAATCACCGAATCAAATTTGAACTTGGACTTTTTTCTTCTTCGGCGTTTAATGAGTTGCTTGATTAGGAATCTTAAAAACTAACAAATCAAAGTGGATTTAGTGCCACAAAAAAATATGGAATTTATTTTGCTGCTGTACGGAATGAAATTTAAGATGATCTGGATGATAAATCTACAAATCAAATAAAAAAAACCATACGGTTTCGCCCATATGATTTTTCTGAAAAAAAATCATCAATAAATAAGAAAATCATAATCGAATTGGCTGCTTTCAAAAAAAAAAAAAAAAATATTTAAATTTATTCTAAGGGTGGGGGTACAACATTCAAATATACAAAAAAAAAATAAAATATATTTACATTTTTCTTCGATATTATAACAAACACAATGATTGAAAATGATCAATGTAAAAATAGCGTGCACAACATCTTTAATCATTTTTTTTCAAAGAGAAAAAAATGAAAAATAAATATATTTTGTCAATTATTTGTTTGTGGTCATAGATACATTAACGAACCAAACATAAACATACATGTTTAATTTACATATTTATTCATACATACACAATCGATAATCGGTAATCAATCAATTTTGGAAAAATAAAAATTGAATTGAATTTTTACTCTTGTGTAAGTTTGAATGGTTGCAATTTGTTCACAAACACAGGAATACAAGTTTTTTCTTTTGTTTTATTGTATTTCGATTTTCAAAAGTTCGGTGACCATATAACCATTTTCAATCATTATCATTACTATCAATACTTCTTCATTTGATGATTACATCCATAAAGAAAATTAAAAGAAAAAAGTCAAATGACTATATGTGTATGTGAATTCAAGTTCAAGATCACACACATACGAAACTAATGAGAATTGAATTTTATATATTCACAAAGGTAATTGAATCAAAAATCAAAAAAATTTGATTCAATTTCACATCATCATCAAAACATCTTCATTGCCATTATCATGGATATCGGAAAAATTTTCTTTCTTCAATTTCAGAAAATGAAAAAATTCAATTCAAACATTATCATCGGTCATCACATTTGATGATAGTACTGATGATGATGATGATCATCATCATCCACATCCAAAAATGTTAATCATAAGCCATAAGAAAAGACTAAGAAATACTAAAAGACTTCTGGAATTTTTTTATATTCTTTGATGATGATGATGATCATAATCATTTTGATTTTAATTTCTTATTTTTTCAGTATTTTCGTATACTTTCATTTGATAATTACAAATCAAACTTAAGCAACATGTTTTCTGACATTGAATTTTTACTTATATTCAAAAAATTCAATGCACAAATATGATTGGCCTATGGGCAATTTACTCCGGTCATCATATTTATAATAACAATCATTGATTTTAATTACCATCATCGTCCAAAATAAAATTAAAAAGATATTCCAAAGATAATTGCAATCAAATTGTTGAAATGGTTTTTTGAGATGAATGGAATGTTGCAACAAAATTGCATTTGGATGATAATAATATTTAGATTTTTGTAAAAGAAAAAAAATATGCCCTGTAAACTGATTTTTCCATTGAATTCATCCGAATTGAAATGAAATCAAAAGAAAAATAAACAAACACAAATATATGAATAATAATAATCCACTATCGAATGATTTGAATCAAATCATTTTTGATAATGAGAAAAAAATCACAAACAGGCCGACTATGTAAGATGTCAAATTGATTTCAACACAAATATTCATTTAATGAAATTTCACACATTTAATTAAACATTCCATTGTTTTCAAACAACTCAATGATTATTGAATATTAATTTTTGAGTTTGAAAAACACAATTGATCAGTTATTGATTGTATGTTAATATAATAATACTGATTATAATCATAATAAATGCACGTGATTATCAAATTAAACAATTAACAGCGATGGCAAAATCAAATTTTCAAATATAATTTTAGCAATTGATTAAAAAATGATTAAAAAATCGACCAATTGATCAGATTAAAGAGATTGAAAATTAACGAGAACTAGATGAATGAATCAAAACTAAATGAATTGACCGCAAAATAATTATTTATAATAAGAAACAAAACAAATAATTAATTGGAAATTGGTCAATGACTTTGAATTCATTTCTATCAAAAAATCAAAAAGGATTAGAAATGAATGAATATAAAATCAATAATATTTGACATGAGATGATTAATTAATGTCGTTAACTAAATGTATAAATAAATGAATAAATGAAATGAATGATCAAAAATGTGTTTGATCACTGAAATGAAGTACAAAAACTATGTTAAATTAACGTTTGTTAAATACACAGACAAACACACGAAATATGTAATAAGAAATTAGGGATAAAATACTTTGAATGTGTGGTAGCATTCAAAAGTAAAAATTGATGATTAATTTGAGCTTAAATTATCAAAAATAAAACTAGAAAATAACCCGAAAAATGAAATTCTTTGACAGAAACTAAATTTTCATTTTAATCCATAAAATGCATGAGAGATTCATAGTGATTGGATTCTATATTCATTCACTTAACAAATGATTAATCAATTAAATTGCTGTAAATTTTAATTGCTTTTTTTTCGTTGAATGTCAAATAATTTTTTTTTTTTTTTTTTGGATAAAATTTCCAACAAATAAAAAGGAAAACATGGCGAAGAATCAATCATTTGAAGCTGCAAAACGAAAAAAACAACTGAAATATTAAGTTGTCTGAAAAGTTTTAGCCGATTTTTAGATGTTTTTCAATTGGTAAATCGGCAAAAACTTTTAGGACAAGCTAATATTTCTCAAAATCATATTTTGAGAATCAAATTTCATATGTCAATGAAAAAATTAATGTAACCCTTTTCACAACTGACAATTATAATTGAAGAATGTGTCTTCAAGGTATATTCTTAAATATTTACTTCGATTCAAATACAAAAATGAAATCAAGGAATATGAATTCAAAGAATTCAAGAATCTCTTTGAATCTGGGTGAACCAAAGAAAAAAAACAAGTTTTCTTGTGACAACAAAAATGTTTTTCAAAAATTATTTCGAAATCGAAAAATCATTCGTTTTGAAAGTTTTTAATGACAACAAACAGAAAAAAAATTAATTGTCACATGCTGTGATTCACTGAGTATATACCCCTGTGCGTAAATATTCATTGGAAATCCGGGAATAGTATCCAATTGAATTAATCATTTTGAATCATCGGGTAATGATATTTTTGATTTGATTCAGTAAAGTTCAAAAATTTACTGAGAAATTTTTCTTAAAGGAAAACTTAATTTTCAAATTGATTTTCTTTAAAAATTCTTATGCAAATTTTGTATATAAATAATAATATATTTACACATGTTATTCTTATTAAAATAAGACTTATTTGATTTTGATTCAAAGAGGGGAGAGCAAATAAGAACAAAAACAACAAATTATTAGATTGTCCGAAAAGTTTTTGCGGATTTTCCAATCGATTTTCTACGATATAACCGGCAAAAACTTTCCGGAAAATAATAAAATATCAAAAAAAATTGATCATTTGATTGATCTCAAAAGTTTAATTTAAATTTTTGCTTTTCTGCACTGATAATTTGGCCGTCGAAAGTTTTTTGATTAGAGCAATTCTCATTACCATAACATAATGAATAATTGCTATGTGTCTGAATGAGAGTATGTTTCGGTTGTTGGATGTGATATCGGTTATGGGAATTTTTTCTGTTGGAGCCAATTGGACGAAAATTCAAATACAAGAAAAAAAACGATAAAAATCGCTTGTGAATTGATGATTGGATAGGATAACAACAACATTGATGAGACCTATTTGTTGATATTCAATACAAACAAACAGACATTTCATTTGATTGGTGATTTAACCCTAATCGTTTGATCAATGAATGAATGAATGAAAAAATCATCAATTTTTAGGACAAAAATGTGAATCAATTTTATGTTTGTTTTAATGATTTGATTTGTTGGATTTCACTGAAGATTTTTCTCATTCATCACTGAACATTGATTTGTATTTCAATCATTCAAACAGTTCAAACTAACAATCTTCAAAGAAAAACAAAGACAAAAAATGAATTAAATTTCAATGGAAAATAGCTCTAATTCAATCTATTTGATTTTGGATAAAATTGTCAGCGAATTTCCTTGTTTATCGTCAAATTTTTGAAAATTTCTATTCAAGATAATATTTTTTTATCAAAAATTTCACTTGAAAATAAATTTCATTTCATTTTTTTTGATTGTCAAGTTTTTTGACAATTTTCATTTATGACATTTAAGAAAGAAATAATTCAAAGAAAAAAAACCAAACGACAAAACAATATGAGCACACACAACGCATTGAAAATTGAAACGATTGGACGCGTGGCACTCGTGCCATCATCGATGATGATGAACATCATTATCGTCGTCATTTTTTTTGTCTATCTGCTATATGTCTATGTCTTTACAAGTGTGTGTGTGTGTGTAAAGCAGATAAATTGAATTGAAAAATTTTTGATTCTCGCTTTTTAAATGTTTGCTGTATTCGGGCCCATACACACACATTCATAGCGAATAAACACAGCATTTATTTATTTTTCGTAACTTTCAAACATTCCTATTCCAGTTGGTTGCCTATTGATTTCTGAAATGGAAGTATCTTCGAAGATATAAACACCGTTTGTTATTGTTGTTGTTCGTAGTCGAACCATTTGGGACCTAATGTCAATGTTTGTTTGTTTGTTAGTTGAATATGAGAAAAGATTGTTTGTTTTTTCATTCTTTTTGTTTGTTTGTTAAAAACATACAAACAAATAAAATAAAAATAAAAAATTTTGAAAATGTAAAAAGGTTTTTGTTTTGTTTTGTTTATATCACATATAAATTTATTTTCGTATTAAATAGAATCCAATTGGATTCGCATCATCAAATCTTTGTTTTTATATAATTTTCATTTCAAATAATAATATTTTTTTGGGGCTCAATTGTTAATGGTGGAAACTCATCATTTATATGAGTTTTTCATTTTTAAGATTGTTCAAGATAGATCAAAATATAGAAATGAAATGAACGTAAATCTTTAATAATGATGACCAACAAAATAAATTACAAAAAATAAGAATAAATGTTTAAAACATTCGACATTATAATGAATGAAATATGTATTTGGGTATATTTCAATTAGATTTCAATTTCAATTTCTGTCATTTTTGAAATCATTTCTGAATTAGAGTACAAGATATTCTTACATTAAAAAGAACGGAAAATCATCATCGGAAAAATTAAATTAATTTCATTATTCGTATAAAATTTGAAAAGCCATTCACAAATGGGTAATTTTATGAAATTTTCATAAATTATAATGACATTTTACATTCACATTCATCGAAACTATTATGGAATGAAAAAATAGGAGAAAAACCACCGAAGGGAATTCAAATAATGATAATGGCACGTGGTGTAATATATAAATGTATAATGACGATGTTGATGTTTGGATGATTTGAATACATTTATTATTATTTTGAAAAATGTTATCAACATTTAGTCTATTTATTGGCCAATTCCATTTTCAATTCGAAAAATGATAGGCAGTGTTTTTTTTAATCGAAAATAAAACAGACAAACACAAATATATTGACAAGTTCTCAATCAATTTCTATCGTCAATGTTCAAATATTAGGCTGTCCGAAAATTTTTTGCCGATTATGTCGTAGGAAATCATGAAAAAATCGGCAAAAACTTATCGGACAACCTAATACATGTATAAATTACAAAATAAATAAAATACAAACATTCGAATCAATATGAATGGACCAGAATAAATAAACTTTTGTTATAAACGATATCAACAGAAAATGAGACTAATGATCCTAGAAAAATTTGAAAACACGTGCATCGGAAATTTTACACGTAAATAAAAAAAACAATCAATGACCATCATTATCCAAGGAACCTAAGGTCTATAATTACGTTTTTTGTTGACTATTATCATCATTAATACACTGAATTAGTTTTATTTGATTAACTTGAAATCGATTTTATTTTATTTTATTTTACACATAATTATTATTATTCGGTGGTGAATGATAATAGGGAATTTGCTAGAAATATTCTATATTTGAACATGATTTCATTTAATTCAATGGATGCATCAATTTATTATTTTGTATTTATAAATTTGTTTGTTCAAATCAAACCATCAATTGTGTTGTATTATGTGTTTTTTGTTTGCCAAAATTAAAGTGTTTTGGCAAGTCATTTATTATTGTTTTGTATTGGCAAAAATAATATTATATCATTGAAGAAAATAAATAAATAAACAAACTACAAAATTTGTACCAGCTGCAATCATCGATTATGAACGAATAATAATGATTCGAAACAAAAACAACCAAAACTAAAACAAATCACATTCGATGCATGTGTAGAATTATTACAACGAAGAGGTGGAAAAAAATCGATCAATGAATTTTGGACGATTCGATTCGTCACAAGAAGGAAAAAAATCGCATGGATAAATCAAATCGAAGCGTTAGTGAGTAGCAGACGGACAACATTAAACGAAAGGTAAATTTATTCAAAGGTGAAATTCAAAGTTTTTTCTGGTTGGTTGAAGAAGTATTTTCCAATGAATTTCATTCATCAAGAATGATAAATGGTTAATTTTAATCGAAAAAAAATTTCATTAACGATTTGTTTGTTTGTTTTTGATATTTATTTTTGTGTGAAATTTCATTTCATTTCAATGACAGAATAGAAATGATCAATTAGAATGAATACAAATTGAAAATAAAACAGCCAAAACTAATAAATCTAATTTTCAACTTTGATTAATGAAATGGATTTTTTGATTTCGGATGAAAAAAAATTTCAAATATTTCAAATATTGAAATTGAATTTTAGTTGCGAAAATTCTTGGTCGACACATCATCATCAAAATGTGCTGAAATAGACACGTGTATTTCAACAGCATATCTCAGAAAGGGTTCAACTAAATACTTTTCACACACAGAAATGTCATTATGGTAAAATATAATTAGAAATTCTTCAGTCAAATCAAATGTAATTATTCGAATATTCGCTGGTGAATTAATGACTTGAATTGTTTTGCCATGATTGAAATTAATTGAAAGAAACAAAGATAATCCAAAACACGCGAATTCAAATGCTGAGATGTGTGTTGAACATTTTTAAAAAGTGAATGCGAGAAACGTATATTGATTATTTAGAAAATTTTATGCTAAATCAAGCACAATTTGTGCCTGTACCTAAATTTTCAATTCAAGAATTGGGATCAAATTCCTATTTGCAACTGAAAAATGCAATAAAATATTTAATACACAATTTAAACAATTAAATTTTGAAATTTTTCAATGGAAAATTCAATTAGAATTAAGGGAAAATTTCATTTTAAATGATCAATGATATATTTCAATACAATAGAAATGTTAAGATTTGTTCATGTAATATGAAAACATTTTCTCATTTTCTATCGGATCGAATGGATTGAAAATTTTATGATAGTTGACCGATATTCAGATTGATTTTCGATCGAATCTTAAATGACATATATGATATCAATGAAATATTTTTTTACGCTTCTTTGAAACGAAAATTCAATCCTCAAAATACAAAATAATGATAATAAGAAATAAGAAAATATATTAATTATCAATTATATCCGAATCGATTGATATTTGAATCATTATCATTATTATTATAATTATGTTTCTTTGCATTATAGATTTCATTCAAAAATTAGATCGACAACAACAAAATGTCGATTTGAAGAATGAAATAATGATGATAATGATATTAATAATAATAGTAATTACATTGAAATTTGTAATATTAGACTATCTATAATCTCATTATTATTATTGTAATCGAATACAAAATAATGTTAATGATGATAGACAAGCACGCATTTGTAATTTATAATTTTTCAATACACAAACTGTGATTTGTCATTTTTCATTCATTCTATTTTCATGTGGAGAACTGAACATTTCAAAATATTTCATTGAAATTATAATAATAATAATAATAACTTGTAATTAATCAATTTCGATTACATTTGTTTATACATAATATATCATTCATCAAATATATTTTCCAGAAATTGAAAAATTTTTGAAAAATATTTTCTCAAAAAAAAAACTTTTGATTTGAATTCAACATGGAAAAAGATTTCTGTGAAAATCCCTTGAGTGATTGAAATCGATAGTTTGCATTTTACAAATTTCACTACGATTTTCAATGAAAAATGATTGATACATCATTGGAAAAATAAGAAAAAAAAACGAATTAAAATTATCAAATTACAATCAAACAAAAGTGCCATTAATCAAATGTTAATTTGTTGTTATGATTATTTTGATGCTGAGACAATTTTCCAAGGGCTATTCGTTGTGTTCAACAAAAATTCCCTGACAATCACCAAGAACAAAAAACAAAACAATTTCCGGGCCTTGGAAAGATTAATTTGAATCAAATTTGGATCAGAAATAATCAATAATGATTGGCGATCATTTAGAATAAACACAAAAAGCCATTGGAAACGTTAATTATAATATTTTAATGATGACAGGTTTTTATTTTATATACAAATGTTTCATGTGAAATAAATTTTTTGATAACAACATAATGATTTATGTGATAATTACTGTGATATTCAGTTGAAATATATATTTTATTATTTTGAAATGTATTCAAAAGTTAAAGCATTTCCATCAATAAAAGAAGCAATAGAAAAACAGTAAATTATTATTATTGCTGCATCAATTCATCGTTATAATAAAATGATTTTTTTATTTTCACATTCAAAGAAAAATATCAAAGAAAAAAATGTTTGGAGGCTGTTTTTAAAAAATTTGTTATTGAACAGCAATACTACAAATGATAATCATTATTATTATGATCAAAACAAAATGAAATAAAACAAATCAAATGGACTTTGGATATTTCATCGTTTTATTTTCATTCATTCGTTTGTTTCGATGTGAAACATTTGAGTAGAAATTTTTTTGAGAAAAATAATCGAAAACTAGAACAAAAAATATCTTATAATAATACAAATATTCGATTGTTTTTTCACATTTCATATTTTTTCATTTCAAACTATTTCCGATATACCCGAAAAAGTCATTATTATCATCATTTGAGAATGGATTATTAGTCAAATTTTATTGGGAAAATCATTGGATTATTATATATTTTTTTTTGGTTTTGCCCCTTTAATGATTCTATTGTTTTCTGCTTTCATACAGTGTTATTCACCTTACTAATTATATTACGAATTTCATGAAATGATGGGTCTATCTATCATTATTGATATTGTTTTTCCTATATCTAATTTGTATATTCATCTAATCACGTATACTAAATGCAAATGATGCTTCATTTGTCGTTAGTAAGGAAGACAAGCAAAGCACGGAAAATCTCAGGAATCAATTATAAAAATTCATTTAAGACAACCACAGCCATCTTTCGGTTAACGTTAAAATTTGAATCAAAATTCAAATCTACAAATCTGACCATTTCAAAATTCAAAAAATGATTGTCCATTGTTTGACCAGAAAGATATATGGCCATGAAAAAGGAACAGATTCTTGCCAGAACATTGTTGAGATATGATTGAGTTTGCTTTGTGTAACACAATTTCAATCATTCATTTTGATATTTGAACAATGGCAAATAAACAATTGGACAAATGGTTAACACAATCAGAATATTTATAACAAAGTGTCATTGTCACCATTTCATTTTTTGGGCTGAAAATAAAATAAAAATTCAAAGTTTTCCTGAATTTTTTTCTTAAAGAAATTCATAATCACATCACGAATCATTTATTGAAATAGAATCTAAAATCTAAAGGCCCTTTTTGTGTACGACAATGATTTTGTTTAATTTGACACGTTTTTCTTTGAAACATTTTTCATTCTTGGAATCAAGAATATTCGTTTTTTTTAAGAATTTGAAACAATTTATTCGCATTTTTGTAAGCAAAAATGAAGATGTTTCGAGAGTTTTTATTGAGCCGAAAACGTGATCAGATATAGCTTTTTGCTCTTTGAAATTTTATATTCAATTCGAAGAAACAAATCGATTTGATTGATTCATTATATTTTCTATTTGTATTTGTTCAGGTATTGTATGAAAAGATATTTCATTCAAACATTAGGATCAATCGTATAAATCAATTCATTTGAAATTGAAAATATTTTAAAGATTTATAATCAGTCAAAATTATTTGGCAACAATCAAATTGATTATGATCAGAATTTTACGAATCAATTCATTTTCAGCATTGCAATCGAAACGTTTGGTCATTTTCATTTTATTCAATGTTCACATATCTGATTTATTTTCCATGAAATTCTATGATTCATTCATATTAATTTCTTTTCTATGAAATTATTACATTAATATGATTACTTAAAATCATATGATATTCTTCGAAAATAGTTAAATATTAATGGCCTCAAATGACACTCTTGCTACAAGCAAAACATACGATAACACATAAGCATTTTAAATCAGTTATGATTATTTTAGTGACTGTTAAAATTTGCCTCATTTAAAGCAAACAAAAACTTTGTGATAAGACATAAGAAAACACAGAAATTCAATGAAAATAAGATAATGTTTTTAAGTTGATTGAACTAAAATATGTGTAATATTTTGATATTAATCATACACGACAATCAAAAGATTTTAAATAACAATTTTCATGTCAATGCTACCTGAGTTTTGATACCTATCAATAATGTTATAATAACATTATTTATTTTGATTGATTGTCACATATTATTGAAATATTGTAATATCATTCAATCAGTGATCACATTGTTTAACCAGAAATCAATGATCATATATAAATCGGTGATTTTTTTTCGTAGAATAAACATCATATATACAAATAATAATCATAATAATAAAATAAAATAAAGTCGATTTAAGATTAAATCAATTCAAACCGAAATCAACGATGACTTCGACGCAACTGGCCATCATCATAACAACATTACTGGCCATAAATAATACAAACGCATATCGAATGTTTCCACTTCCACCATTACCACCTGATGCAGATATTGTTGGCGGCATCATAGCGCCTAATGGTTCATGTCCATATCAAATATCATTACAGTCGGGTGACGAGCATTTTTGTGGAGGGACTATCTTAGATGAATATTGGATCCTGACTGCTGCTCATTGTGTTTATCGGTAAATCATTTATAAAGCAATTAATCAGTCGAATAAAAAATTCAAAATTATTCAAAATGATAGACGATCACTGGATGGGCTATCGATTCGTTATGATAGCTTGACACATGCATCTGGTGGCGAGAAAATCAAGGTTTCAAAAATCTTTATACATGAAAATTTCAATCTATGGATGGCAGACAATGATATTGCATTGCTAAGGCTGCAGAAACCGATGAAATTAGGGCAAAAAAATGCCAATTCAATTCCGCTACCGAAGAGTAATTCAGATGTTCAAAGTAATCAAAAATTACGAGTATCAGGATGGGGTTATCTCGGAGAAAATAGCCTTAAATTGCCTGAAAAATTACGATTGGTCGACATTGATGTTGTATCGCGGAACGAATGTGCCGATTTATATCGAAATGTAAATGCAATAATCACTGATAATATGATATGTGGGGGTAATGTTACCGATGGTGGCGTCGATTCATGTGGAGGCGATTCTGGTGGACCAGTGATTGATTTGAAAAGTAAAACGATTGTCGGAATCGTATCATGGGGTTTAGGTTGTGCACGAAAACACTATCCAGGTGTTTACACAAGGGTCGGTAATTATATTGATTGGATCGAATCAAAACGTTTGCAATAAATAATGTAAATTGCAAAACCATATATTAGGCTGTACAAAAAGTTTTTGCTGATTTTCCAATGATTTTCTACGTTATAACCGGCAAAAACTTTCCGGACAATCGAATATTATCACTATAATCATTGCATATCAATGATTTGCTTTTTCAGAGAGAGAATTGAATTGATTATATTCTTATGTTTGGGTAATCATTAAAAATAACAAAAATAAATATAAAAATAAAAAAGTTTGTTTTCATTAAAAAAAATTATTTTCTTCCACTAATGAATACACATGAGATTTAATATTTTCACTCTGTTCTATTTTCATAAGGCGAAAATCCTAGCAAATAGATTAAACGCGTGCAAAATAGAATGAAAATAGAATAAATTCAAACATCTTTCACAATTGGGGATGCTTGTTTGGGATTTGTAATATATTTCACGCAAAGTTTTCCGAGAGAAACTTGAACAAATAATGATGTTCATTAAAATATAAACATAATTCTTTTTTGTGCTGGGATTTTCGATATTTTTCAATGAACAGTGTTGATCTAATGAACTTCAACACGAAACAACACTTACAAGCAAAACAAAAACAAACAAATAAATAAGCAAATAATCATATAAATAAAATATAAATCGATGAATTGAAATGTCCGAAGATACAACAACAACAACAAAAGGAAATCTAATTGATCGATTTTTATTTTGGTTTCGGATCCAAAATCCCATTGCAAATGTGAAATAGTAAAAAACAAAGCAATGTCAAATCAATTCGTTTATTTTGGTAAATTTTTAGAAATTATCATTATATTTTTTTGGAAAACAATAGAAATTTCCTGCCCATAATTGATTCTATGTGGTTTATATGCGTGAATATTATTTTACTCGATTTTTTATTTTCGGACCCGAAAATAAAAAATGAAATTTTTGGAATTTTCAAACCATAATAAATTCCGAAAGTAAATGACCAAAACAGACTGAAGAAAAATTATTCGAAACAATTTGTTACAAGTTCATTGGTTATAGAAGGCTCATTCACATATATTTTTTACCATCAACTAATAGATGAACCAACAACAGGAACAACAAGAAAATCATTGAAGCAAACATTAATCCATTATAATCATCATCACTTCGTGACAAAATGATAATAAAATAAAATAATAATAATAAATTTGATCAAGGTATCATCATCATCATCATTCATTCATTCATTTATTGCCATTGCAAATTGCGTGCATTTTTCATTTATTATTATTATTATTATTGGTGTGCAAAAAGTTTGGCATAATCATTATGCAAATGAAAACTAATAAATATGAATGCTTTTTTGTGTGTGTGATCTTATTTCAATCATTTTTTATGATCACTGAATGAATGATAATCTCTACGTAAATGGATGGTGAATATGAATCATTTAACACCAAAAATTAATTGATTTTCATTATCAAAAATAAGTTCATAATGGACAAATTCAAATGCATGAAATAAATCTCATATACTTGAGATGACCCTGGTTTATTGTTTTTGTCTCAATAATTTTTTTTGGAAAATCAAAATTTCCGGAAATTTTCCGAAAAGTTATTTGAATAAATTTTTGTATGAAACTAAGAGCGAAGAGAGAATAGGAAATTTCCGATTCATATATTTACGAAGCAAATTTTATCGATTTTGATAAATCAAGCTGAATATAAATTCTGTATGAATTTAAATAAATTTGATTTTATTATTCTTAGATCATCGAATTCAGAATAATGAATTTAATATGCAAAAATGGATGGAGAAAAAACGAAATTACCCTAAAAGAAATAATGATTTCAATATAATCATAACATGGAAATTTTTCATTCTTATTACATTTTCAATAACCATTTTCTCATTATTATTATAAATTCAATCATACATGAAATATTTGAAAATTATTTATATTCTCAATCATATAACACAATCAAATCGATGTTATATTGTCCAGAAAAAAAAACATTGCACATGGTCGAGTCTATTAGGTGGTGAATGTTACTCCAGTTCTACTTTGGGACTCTCTCTCTCAGTGCGCTTACACACACATTGCTTATCATAATTGAATGAAATCAAAATATAAAAATGATGATGATTTTTCAATCATGAGATTCATGTGTAAATTCATGAACACATATAAATAAATAAATTGTAATATAATCTAATTATATTTTTATTATTAATATTTGGATAAAAGTGAACGAAAAAATTGTGAAATAAATCATTTTCGTATTTGAAAACTGAATATAAATATATTCTTTGTGTATTATGTTCAATACAAGAGTAAAAGATTCGAGTAAAAAAAAAATTTATTTCAATATTAAATGAAATGAAAATAATTCTTATTATTATTTAACTTAACTTACCACAAAATGGAAATATTATTATTATTATTATTATGACATCAAAATTTACTTAACGATGATTATTATTATTACATTTATTATCATTTTACATAAATAAAATGTATAACATAGTCACACATGGAAAATTTATGAAAATACATGTAATTTTCACTACAAAATAGATAATCATCACTAGTTTAACACAGCTGAAATCGTCATTGTCAATAAACGAAAAATTTGATTCAAAAATATTTGATTTATTTGAACCATTTTGGACCATTTAAAATGATTTTTGATATTATAAACTTTTCAAATTCAATCATTGATTTAGCATTTATTTCAATTTCAATTTTAGATAAGATGCTGCCCTAATCAAAAACAAAATTTATCAATTTTCCATCATTAATTCAAAAAACATTGAATATTATTGAAAAATGTGATAACTCCACCACTAATCATAATAAATAATAATGAAAAAAATTGCTTGATGAATATTTTTGTGTGCAAAAAAGCGCACAAACAAGTTATGACTCGATGTTTGTCGATATACATCACTTGAATATGTTTCACCATCATATCATCTATTGAAAATGACAAATGAATAAGCAAACAATTTTTTCATTTTGTTGATACAAAAAATTAAGATTTTTCACTCGTTTCACTCCATACACACATCATACATACATTTAAAGTTTTTTGATTATTTTCGATTCGATTCAATTTTGTTCATCCATTCAAATAATAAATAAATAAACTAAAATAATCAAATCAAATTAGATAATCATTCAAATAATGGAACAAAAAGAATAATAAACAATACAAACAAAATACATGAATTATGAATACGACAAACAAAAAATGTTGATTGAATATTTTCTTTCATTGAAATTTCATGGATGTGCCCTAAGCCAATTCTCTTTTCATCAAACATTTATATTCATTCAAATAACTCAAACATATAAACATTGGAAAGTATGGAGAAATTGAAATTGATTGTAAATTTAATTTGTGATCATAATAAATTGATTGAAAAGCAATCGATAAAGAATTTTTTGAATGTTTGATCAAATATATCGATTGAAAATCTCTATTCAATAACTGCAGGCAAATGCTATATGAGTGTTTGAAATAATGGGACCAAAATTCAAAAATTTCTCATTGAAATTTCATTGTTTTGACAGTTTTTTTCAGAATTTTTAATTGAAAATTCTCATAATGAAATATTCGATTTCGATACAGGTAATAATCAATTTGAATATTTTCGATTCCTATTCATCGAATCGATTGTCGGCTCTCGAGAAAAGAACAAGGAAAAATGCAATTAAATTGAAAAAATTCCGGAAAAAACGAAAATCAATTAACACATGGTCAAACAGGATGATGACAATGATCATTAATCACAATTTTAATTTATATTTCCAAATGATAACACAGAATTCTAATTAAAATAATAATAATATTAATTTTAAATTTAATTCACAGCATGAAATTTGTTGAAAATTGAATTTCTGCATTTTTTGCACATTTGGCTTTTGAAATTCAGAGCACACGTAATTTTCGATCTTTGAATGGTTAGACATTCATTTATTTATAATCATTTTGCTTGAGTGATTCGACCAGCAGTATGTGCGTGGCAAAACCCAATTTTTTTCGGGTGAAAATCTAATTTGTTTAATTGATTTTTGTTGTTGCAACTGTTCCCAATTGAATTTTGAATAAAAATAGGAATTTCGTCGACGACATCTCAGGTGACATATGTCTCTGGTTTTCGGGTATTGTATGACATTTTTTGAATATTCAAATTATGAAATTTCTATTGAAAAATTGTGAGATATCAAATTTATTTTTTCAAAATTCAATTGTTCAATTGATCGATCGTGTATGCACTGGTCGATGATTTTCATTGTTATGATTATTATTAACCCAATTACACTATGCTCACTCCCTATTTGTCAATTTTTTCTTCAAATAAAAAAATAAATCGCAGAAAACCATTGAACTGAAATTTTGGACCATTTCATTATTATTAAAATGATGGGTCAATGTCTTACGAAAAACCTTCTGAAAAGAAAAGAAAAACACAAATGCAATCAAACAAATTGAATAAATGGGTATATTCACCAATAATGAAAGGTCAAAGGAAATCGAATTTCTTTTGTGTGTATTGAAAAGAAATTTCATTTCTTATATTGCAAAGACTTGATTTGATTCGGTCATTTCAATTGTTATTCGATTTTTTCATTCGATTTTATTCGATTGATTAGATTTTTCACACATTCAATTGTATGAATCCGATAAATTATTATTATTATTATTATCATTTTAACATAAGAAATTTCAAAAGAAATTTTTTTTCAAAAGAAAATCAAACAAAGAAATTCAAAATCAACCAAATGTCAATTGTATGCGTTTCCACAATATAAAACTGCAGGTTTATTCAAAATGAATGGGTATAAATTTCAGTGATGGAAATGATCGAAAAAATTAGCTTCGGATTTGAATTTTCAAGATTATTATCTTCTAAAAAATTCGTTTCGCCAATTTGAAATTTTACAAGAGCCATATCCTTATAATCAAATCGATTTTAATCTTTTTCGGAATTCGCGTGTCCATTCATTTGTGATTATTATGTGATGGCTTGTTTGTCGAATGATCTAACACAACAACCCACACACACACACACACAGATTATAATAAAATAGACTTTTATTGTTCGTAAAAAATTTATAAGGTCTTTATATCTATAGTATTAATCAAAATTATGAACACAACTAAACAAATAAAAATAAAGTCACTTTCGATATATGAAGAGGATTAACCATGGAAAAAAAGTCTATTTAAATCAAATATGAGTCTATTTTCGTAAACGAAATTCGAAGGAATTTGTACACACAAATTTAGATCAATCATACAAGCAAATGATAAATAAAGACATCAGACGCCTCTGGTGGTTATACTTTAGTTTGACGGTTAATTTTTTTCATATTTTTGATTGATTACATATTACGGATTATGACAGTAAAAAAAATATACATAACATAAGTGCAAGCAAACACACACACACACGACTACACATATGAATACATATCTATTTATAACTATAAATCGACCAATAAAAATTCAAACATTTTTTTCTGATCATCATTAATTCAAAATTCATACAATTTCGCATGGAGATAATCCATGACCACATGTGCACACATATCACATACTGGTCAACAAATGATCTGATTGATATGATTAATTATTATCAAAAAATATAAAATGAATACTTACATTCAAAATCTTACATCTAAGATTAATGATCGATTGATCGATCGATGATGATTCCTTGTGCGCGAGGTGGTATGTGTTCGATGTGTCTAACCATTGAAAAAAACCAAATATAAGGATTTATTTATATTTTGAACATTTTCATCTTATCTATATCGAAGATGATTTTCATTTTTATTTTTTTTTCACATTTTCACACAAATAAATTTTCACTTTTAAAATTTTTCTTAAATATTTTTCTGCTTCGTTGGTTTTAAAATAAAATAAAATTTTTTCTTTCAAAATTTATTGATGACCAGCGGCCATAAATATAGTTTTATTATTAGGGCTTGGATAATAAAAAAATTTTCAAAAAAACATTTTTCATTGATTCCATATATCCAAAACCCACGCACTCACGTATGTACTAATTTATGGAACATCAATTTAATTCAATAATTTATGAGGATCAATAAAAATAAAATGAACAAATTAAAAGATGTTTTGAGAAATTTGAGAATTCAAAGAATGAACAAATTTTAACAATAATTTCTTTGCCTTCTGGCTCAGTTACAATCAAACTTTGGCCAATTTTGGCGTGAAAAACGATCGAAGCATTTGAACGAAAAAATTAAATTGATAATTTGATCAATCAATCAGACGATCTAATCGATGCTCATCAAAATCGATAAATGATCATCGATCAAATGGTCACGATGAAATCAAATTTCAAAATCATCTTTGCAAAATTTGACGAGGGAAAATATAAATAACAATTTCTCGTGCCATCTAATGGCAAGAAAAATTGAATTTTTCAAATAAAAATGATTTGTGCAATTTGGCCGAACCAAACCAAAAAATGAAATTGATTGTAAGAAATTGAATTGGCCTCTACGAAAAATGAGGACCGAAAAACAAATTGAACGTGGCCACCTGCGTCATTTTTGAAGAGAAAAATAATAAAACCAAAATTGTACAGGCCAGACAAACCACATAAACACAATTTGAGACGAACATTTGATAAGTAACAACCAAAATCAAATTAACCAAATAAACAAATGAAATGTGAAAAATTCATTAACAGTATTTTGATGATGAATTTTTTTTTTCGGGGAAATGTTTAATCAATTTTGTTGGATTGTTTTGTTTGCTTGTTTGATTGGATGGAACTCAGTCAATTACAAACAATTAAACCAATGGCAAATAAACAAGTTCTGACACATTTCAAATCCAATTTGTAATAATTTTTCGAGAGAGAAAAAACAATTAAAATCAAAATTAATTAATTTAATTGACAATTTCGTTTTGAAAAAAATCCTAGAAATAGAAATACCAACAACTGCAAATATGAATGACCAACAAACTGGACACAAATGTTCTTGAAAAATCATCCGTGTTCTTCAAAGTGAAAATAATGATTCATATGAGCTTTGTTTTGTGTTCAAGCCAAATGTATGGATCATGACATGCCATTTCCAACAGTGGTACAGGTCATTGATCAGTGATGATTATTTGAAAGGTTCAATATTCGTATACACAAATAAATGAATAACAATGAATACACATCGATTTGATAATGCAAGAAGACCATATGGGGACATGGCTTGGAAACAAAACAAAGCAGAAAATAATTCTGTTATGAATATGAATTCATAAATGATAATTCGACGATTCCATCATGAATATTCTGACGAGAATAATTTCCGTTTCGGTCACTATTTTCATAATTGCATACAAATCATCATTGTTATTATTATTACTATCATTGATTATTATCGTTATTTTGGAATTCATGGATTCATTATTTCATTCGTATGAATTCTTATGATGAAACAATACATTATATTTTCTTCAGAATTCAGTACTGAATAAGCAAATACAAATAATTCAAGATTCTATATTTACACAATCGATTTCAAGTGTTTAACACATATTTTACAAGATGATGATAATGACCAAAGATAAATAATCAATAACAGAATAAATGTAATCGATGAAATTTATTATTATCATTATGATTAGTGTAAACACTTGAAATCGCTTGAAATTTATTGTAATGTATTAATGTATTTTATCCCGAGAAAAATTCCAATCAAACAATATTTTGACATGTGTAATAATCGACGAAATTATGATTTTTAGCAAAAAAAAAAAAAATTCAAGTGCATCAATGTCTTCGGATATTTTCGGTGGAAACAATTCAAAAAATTATCATGCGAAGGGTGTAGAGATATGAAGATGGATAAGGAATTAAAATAAAAAAGTACCAATAATACCAAAAGTATCAAGACCACACACACACAAGGTAAAATGTTCTGAAATTCAGAAATTTGGATTATTTTTGAAAAAATTCAATTCAATTCAATTGAAACACTCAATTACAATCGAACAATAATAAGTGAATTATCATTTATTCCATGAATGAAATTCACTTATTTTGCCCAAAAGTAAAATCTCTTTTTCCCTAACATTGATTATGATTCGATGTTTGCATTATGAATTGACAATCAAAAAAACGAATAAATGCATATTCTCCCAATGTTTCATTAATGAAAATTCATTGAAATTTTAGGAATTGTATTCTTTGTGCATATAAATTTCAAACTTTGTTTCAATCATTCGCCACACACCGACACAGACACACACATTTGGAATCAAAATGATTCGGAAGCCGGAATCATCAACGATCATCAAATTCACTATTTGATGATATAATGAACAAACATATCCCATACATTCCCGAATTGAAATATCGCTTCAAGCATTTGAACGTTGGGCGTTTGGGAAATTTTTTTCAAAAACAATTTTTTTAATTTTTTTTCATTTTCATTACGAGAAGAATCGATCGATTCGCTTGTTTCATTTCGGTAGAACAAAAATGTTGTTTCATTACACTTTCAATTGTTCAAAATGGGTCCAAAATACGAAATTGTTCCATGTTTTTTCACAACGGCGAAACACAGTGAAAATTTGTTCATTTTTCAATGCACCAACACACAATAAACACAAAAATTGAATCAATTTGAAGTATAATTTATCATTTTCACAACTGGACCCTGGAAAATAATAGAAATAGAAATAATGATCGTGAATCGTTAGTTGCGATTGTATTGTTGTTGATGTATATACCATTTGTACACACACATACATAGTCATATAAATCTAAACAATTGAAAAAAAATAATGATAATCTTTTGTTGTTGTTGTTGTTCTATGGACAGAAATAATTTTTTAAAATAGAAAAAATTATATTCCGATCGAATGAACATGAAATTTATTTTATTTTATTTTTCATTTTCAATTCCGAATTCCAAAATTCCATTCATTCATTAATAAGTTGGTTATATCATTCTTGAAACTGAAATATACTGAAAAATAAAAATAAATAAATCAATCATTTCAAAATCATTTCGATGATTCCGATGATACACGTGTCTTGCTGTTTTTTCTTCATTGGGACACGTGCAATGTTCACACATTTTATAGAGAGTAAATGAGAAATCCTTATCGCGTTTAGATTGTGAATTATATTTTTTGGAAATTTCCATGTCAAAACATGAACAGGAAATATTTGAAATATAAGAATATCGAATAATTGATTCAAATAATAGTGATCATAGGACAATGTCCATAGGCATTCATTTGCATCAATGGTATCAATGATTTATAACTATAAATAATCTTTAATTTATCAAAAAAAGAATTTTGAGAAAATTCAAACCTGATTCTAATTCGAATTTGATGGCGAACAGCGAAAAAAAAAACGGCAAGTCCATTCGAGCCTAAATGACCAGCTGCTGCTGTTGTTGTTTTGGCTGTTGGTAATTTTGAAATTTGAAAAAATTTTCAACAACAAAAAACAAAAATAACAAAAATTAAATCGTAATTCAAAACGCTCAATAAATAATATTATTAAAAGGTCAAAATATGCAAAAAAAAACAAAAATAAAATAAATACAGGGTTTCAAGTTTGAATTCGTAGTTTTGAAATTAATTTTCGTAGTTTTGAATGCAATTTCGAAATAGTCAAATTACGAAATTCAATTTTAAAACTACGAATATCAATTTTAAAATCCCGAATTAAAACTTGAAACCCTGTAAAATGAATAAAATAATCAAAATATCAATATATTCATAATGAATATTAATAATAATAATAATTTTTAAACAATAGCCATTAAAAATTTTTTTGAATTGTGGTTTGTAATAAATAATCATTTTCATCTTATTAAAACTATCATTTCTGGGCCATATATTATTATTGCATTCAAACATGTCATTGAATGCAATAATATTAGAGACCAGAGAATCAATGGACAATCACATTATTTCTCTTGGTGTTTTGACTTTTGAAATTATTATTGTTTTTTGATGGCCATTCTTATTACAGATCACAGATTCATAATGGTCATCATAATAAAAAATAATAATTCTACATTCACATATAATATTAGATTGTCCGGAAAGTTTTCGCCGATTTTTAAACGGTTTTCAATTAGTAAATCGGCAAAAACTTTCCGGACGACACAATAAATATATCAATAATAATCATGATAATAATAATTATCATTTGTTATGATTCATTTTGTCTGATGTAAATAGATTTAAATTAATGCATCTTAAATTTTGAAAAGTTTTCAGGGAAAATATTTCGCAGGTCTTAGTGCAGCATCCAAGAAAACCTATTTTTTTCATGCCAGAAAATAAGTAATGTCATTGTGTGAATAAAAATTCATTCATGGATGCGCGATCATTCATTGGTCACGGAAATGATCATCATCATAATAATAATAATAAAAAGTATTTCGAATAGGCGCCATAATGGCTCAAATCCTATGGAATTTTAATGAGTAAAACTGGAAAACTTAAAAACTTAAAATTAACAAAATGAAAAAAATGAGGAATAAAAGTTGAGAATAAAACTTTTACTTATTTATTTAGTTTATTCATTTATACATTTCATCTTGTGTGCTACTATTCAATAGCCTGGATTATTTCGAGGGTGTTTTATGATTATTTCCATTTGAAAAAAAAAACAATTGGTTTGATTTAGGAAAAAATAAATTTGAATCCGAAATAATGTTTTTATATATATCATACCATTTTAATGCATACACAATACATTACACTAACAAACATCATCACAGATGATGGTTGACAATTTCTTTTTTTTCGCCCAAACAAAAAGCTTTGAATTCACATTTCAGAACTCGGGAACCAAAAAAAAAAAAACATCAATTTTAGCCACTAACAACTAATAATAACAACAAAATGTAATTGTGTTTGTGTTGTTTTACTGTGTAATGCACAACAAAAATTTTTTAGAAAAATAATCCAAAAAGATTTATAACTTTTCTTATCGGGTTTCAAGTTTTTATTCAGAGTTTTAAAGTTAATTTTCGTAGTTTTAAATGAAATTTCAAATAGTAAAATTACGAAATTCAATTTTAAAACTATGAATTAAAACTTTAAACCATGCATATTATTACATTGCTTACTGTTTGTTATTTTCCAGCGTAATTTTCTTTGAATTGTTATTTTCCATTATTTTATCCATTATCAAAAATGGAACCATTGAACATTTGTCCTAACAGTTATTTTTCTCATTTTATTTTATCATTTGAATGATTATTTGGATGAAGAATAAGATTATTTTTCTATGTTCACATGTTAAATACGTCGAAGGTTAAATACACACATTTATTCATCAAATAAGAATTCTATTCTAGGGCACTTGTTCAAAGATATGTACAAAAGTATGCATGTGGACATCAAACATCGAGGTAATTATTGAAAATGAAAATATGAAAACAAATTAGGTCCCAAGTGTATATTTTCGAATGATAAAAATAATGATCGAAAAACTTGAAATTTTCCGATCAAATATTAATATACCAATATAATTCTATTAATCCGGTTTCGGAAAATATCCTGAATTGAAATTGAATTCTTAGTCCAATTTTCAATTGTGGTCGAAATGAATTTAAAATCATATTCGAAAATAATTGAATTGTTCAAAAAAAAAAAAAAAACAAAGACTATAGATTGAAAATTAATGATCATAAATCACCATAATGAAAGGATATGGAAAATTCAATTGGAATTTTTTTGGACCATTCCAAATCCGAAAAAATTTCAATTGACAATTGCAAACTAAAACCCTGTACAAACTCCAAGAGTAGCAACACCCTCTGAAAACCTTTTAATATATAATCATTGAATCCATGGGTTATACGCGTTGAATTATCATTTCCATGAATTGAATCCATGCATACCGTTCCGTGCAAATTCTAACGGAATTTTTATGTAAATTTGTGTGTTCAAATTTTCGATTTCGGATATCGAATTTGTTTTGACAAAACTTGATACACATTCGAAATGCAATAAAAGATCATATATCTCTCATTTGTAATTGAACATTATGCTCATATATCTCTGCCTGTGTTATTTGCATGCATTATAATCATAATAATAGAATGATTAATCAGTTCAAATGTTGATTATCGACGACGACAAACAAATAAAATTCATCCTCATGTTATTATCCTATGTTGGTGGTTGGTTGGCAAGGGAATCATGGCTAATGATTCAAGGGTCTAATACAACAACTCAAACGACTCTCAATATGCCTGAAGTAATTTTTTTGATTTCAATTTTGTAGTTTAGTTTGAAATAAAATTTTCAATTTAATAAATTAAATTAGATTTTATAAATTGAAATTTATAAAATGTTTGATAAATTCATCGATAGATGGCGAGACATGTTCTTAAAGTTTAAAAAATAGTCAAATGCATAACAATTTGAAGATGGTCTAAATCGGGAAAAACAAAAAATAGATCAAAGACCAAAGAATTCAAGATCTTAGAGCAAAGACACAGAATAGGAAAACGTTAATTTGTCAATGGCGTCACTCAGTAATTGATAGAATGATTCAAAATGATACACACAGATAATGATGATGATGATAATGTCATCATCAATGGATTCCGGTTAAATAATAGCATCGAAGAAAATAATAGCGTTTTCTTTCTTAAATTCAAAGATCATTTTACATTTTAATTTCTTATAGTGACACATATATATCAATGTCTTTGATGATACTAAATGTATAAGCAATGAATGCAAAATAAATGACTGCGAAGCCCGAAAAAATAAAAATCTTATCCATTTTAATTTTTTCATTTCTTATTGCATTCTTGAAGATTTCTTGGATTCATTTGTTTCAATTAAAGACATTTTGCACTAAGTAAAATTCATTTTGAAGAAAATTTCAATTCTCGAAATTTTTTCTTTTTCTTTGATACAAAATGAAAGACCAGAGAAATGTTGGAGAATTGAAAATTTGAAAAAAAATTCAAAGATTCATAGATGAAAATATATGAACGGAGACAGCTCTTGAAGGAGCTGAAAATCAACAACATCTTAATGTATTTAATTAGCATGTTTCATTGCAGCAGCATCGTTCGAAATCAAAGATTCTTATTTAAAAAGAATTTTTTCAGTGTACAATTTAGTTGAGCATTAAACATTGCTACAATTTCTTTCGATTTGAAACATTGGTCTTGTGATCCAAATGATGTAATAATAATAATGATGGCCATTAAGGTCCAAGAAAAAATTGATGCATTTTGCATTATTTTTTTATTTACAGCAGTCTAAATGTCTTAATATTTTTAAGAATAAACGGGAAAAAACACTGAAAGAAAAACTATTTCGATTTACTTAGTTGAATTAAAGCAATTAAGTTGAATGAAATTCCAGTTAATTCAGATGATGAAGACTACTAAATTAATCCGAATGGGGATTTATTTATTTGTTTGTTTCATTGAAATTTTATACGAATTTTACCCGGTATTTCTTCGACTGGATTGCTTATTGAATGAATGGATGCTTTAATTGTAAAATTGCTTAAAAGAAAAAATCGTGCACTGCATTGAATCTGTGTGTGTAGGTTTTATTTATTTATTTATTTCTCAAATCCAGATTCGAAACAGTTATTATATTATGTGTTGTCCGAAAAGTTCGTTCCGCTTAATCGAATAGATTTGTCACATGAAAATCGGCCATAACTTTTTGGACAACCTAATACTTGGCCGTATTACTTACTACTTAGTTACTTCGTTGTCTTAATTATTTTATCACCAAGTTAATTACGTTCTGAATCGCTTTTTTATTACAACGAAAAACACCCATTTCATTATTCAGCGAAAATTTTGTCTTGGAAACCAAAACAATTTCGATGTGTAATGTGTATGTGCGGTCCAAGGAATTTTCATAATCGTTTTTGAATTGTGTGCAATCAATTTTAGTGAAAAAAAAGAATTAAAATTTTACGTTTCAAGAATGTAAATGTGATAATTGTGGATTGTGTGTGCGGACCATTTGGTCATTTTGGTCTAATCTTGAAATTTGTTGTAGAGTTACATCGAAATTTTGGTTGATTTCGACCACAATTGTTTCAGAAATCCAATACAGAAGTTTTAGATTCAGTATTCAATCATTTGAAATATGACAATAATAATGAATAGATGTAACATTGGCCAATTTATACCTTCTTCTTATTTTGAATATTTTGAATGTCTTCTTTTTGAATGTCTTCTCAGGATTAGAAAAATGATAAGAATTTCAAAGGATCTGAAAATAATGACGAAATTATATTAAAAGTTTTTTAAGTCTTTTTTCACATACAAACATTCATTTTCGCTGGGATATGAAATTAGCATAATCCTTATGCATTTATTTATATTTAAAATGGTCCAAATTTGAATTTGAATTTGAATTTGAAAAACTTCCTTAATTATTTCTCAAATGTATTTTGATTTCATCTTTCATTCAATTTTTTTATGAGAAAATTAAATTACAGAAATCCATTCATTGGCTGGCCAAAAAAACACTCGAAAAAGATTCGCACGCGAACCCTCTAAAAAGGAAATAATAGACTGTTTCAGGCTGTACACTGCTTGATGATGATCAAGGCTATTTTTCGCTTAAAGCTATGTCAGATATGTGGTCATTTGTTATCTTATGCTTCTTCATTAGTTATCATTATTTATTGTTACTAAATTTATGTATGATTCAACTATTACTTTTAAACAACAACGAACAAATATTTTCAATGATTGTAGATGCAAAATTTTCTCACGCAAACAATTTATGATGATGATTTTGTTCATCTGTTTGCTTGGTCGGTTGTTTGGTTTGCAGGTGAAATAATCAATGAAATATTTGATGAAACAAAATGAATAAATATTAGGTTTGATGTTGATGATCGGAATGGTGAAAATCTTTGAAACCAAAAAAAAAAAAAATCCGGTGTACTGTGATTGGTTGATTGAATACTCATACTGATGTATATACCGGATCAATCAATCAAATCATTGATTGATTGATTGATTGGAATAAACAAACAAAATAATCAAATAGTTCGAACAGAGAGAAAATCCAAATTCGATTGACTGTTTTAATAATAAATTTGGCATCAATTTAAAAGTGTTTATTATCACACACCAGTTGTTGATCAATCATTCCATCATTATAATCATAAGAAATAATAAATAATCATCGATTCCTATTTATTATAAGATATCAAGTCGCATGTCTCTTGCCAAGAAGAAAAATATTTCATCAATCAAAAAATCGAAGAAGAAATTTTTGAATACCAAAAGAGACCAAGTAGAGAGAAATTTAAGGACCGATTCTAGGTAATCAATTCTTATGGATATGTCTGACAAATCGATTTGTTCGAATCCTTAGAAAAACAAAATAGATCGTGATTTAGTTTCTTTTTTTGATAAATTTGATCAATTTTTTCCCCTGAAAATTGACCTATGATCAATTTATGGAGAATGATTATCAACGAATCCGTTAGATCAATTGCAAATGATTATCATTGTTTGATATAATCAATGATTAATGTAAAACAAATAAAACATTTTTTTTTGGTTTGGTTTATTTTTACCAACAAAAATTTAATCAGTCAATTAGTGGTGAATGAATGGTCGTCGTCTTTTGATTTTATCAATTTTATGATCGATCACATTTGTATTTTTGTTGAAATAAATTAAGGTTATCCGAAAAGTTCATTCCGTTTAATCAATAGAGTTGCGACATGAAAATCAGCCAGAACTTCCCGGACAATCTAAGGAATTTAGTCAATTTTTCAGCACAGAACATTTGTTGGTTTTTGCGTTTGTTTGGGCTCTGTCTGTTTTTCATTAACCGAACAATTATTAAACACACATTTAATTCATACATTCTTTGATTTTGAACAATTGATCGATCATAGATTTCATTTTGTGTGAAAAATTTTCTGCACATTTTTCACCATCAATAATTGACAGGTGATTGATTTTTCTGCTTAAAAAAATCATTCGCAGAGTTCAATTGTTTTAAACATTAGTCTTTCATTAAAAATTATTGACTACTCATTGCTTCGATTACGACCAGAAACATATTTGAAAAACACACATATGACTCATATGTTTTCACTCAAATAAATACACACGTGGTAAAAATATGAAATTTTCAAAGATCGAAAAAAAATCGATTAATAATAAAGAGTTGTCAATAAGATTGGCAATCCGAATACTTGTAATTATAATTATTACATATTTATCATCATAACTAAATACCAAATAGAAATGAATGAAGAAATAAATATGATTGATCACCACACATCATCCGACAAACAGCAGCAATATATTAGGTTGTCCGAAAAGTTCTGGCCGATTTTTATACGGCAACTTTATTGATTAAGCCGAATGAACTTTTCGGACAACTTTGAATAATTGCAATGAAATCAAAAATACAATGAAATTCGTCTGTTTTTTTGTTCGATGTGAAGACAAAGTTATTCATTGTGAAATATAACGACTACAACAATCAATAAATGATAGAAAGCCACTTAAGACGTAATTTATATCACACACAAACAAATGGATGAAACACAAAGAATACAATGACTTTATTTCATACGAAGAAAAGATATTCATCAATTGAACAATTGACACGCATATTGAAATGATGTTTTTCAGAGATTTTTCTCCGCATTATTTTATATGATTGAACATAAATCAATTTTTAGAATTGAATTTTGAATGAATGAATCGAATTGATTGATTTAATCATTTCAAAAAAAAAATTCGATTCAAAGAAAAATATGGACAAAGAATCTTTTATTTCTTCGATTGATCTTTTGATATATTTTTTATTATAAGAAATTTTGATTCATTCTTCTTTGAATCGATGAAGAATACAATTGAAAATTCATATGCGAACAATTCAATGATTGTGCGAGGATGCAAAACAGACGATTCGGCATTTTCAATCATGGATTGTGTGTCGGTTACTTAGTAATTTCTTAAGATTTTTTCAATTCATCAAAAATAAGAAAATCAGAAATCAAACGAATGAATTAATAGCTGCTGAAATTCTGAATGTAAATTTTGAAATATTGAAATAATCAACAAAATAACGAACAACACATGTGTTTTGTCTGAATGTCTGAATTGAAATGTGTGAAAAATATGTGCACTCAAAGGCCATAGACTCTCAATGCTAACAAAGTCTATGACATTTGCTTGTAATTTTTGAAAATTTGAAAATTGTATAAACACTTTGAATGCAAGATAAAGGTCAAAGTTTATGTCTGAATGTTTACTCTTGAATATTGGATGTGTGTGTGTGGGTGTCTCATTTACATGTTTTTTTTTTTTTTTGTTTGAATAATTTTATCTTGTTAATGTATTAAGGAAAGAAGAATTTCAATTATCTAAGACAAACACGCGACCATCGAATGGTCATATGGTCATATGATCAATCAATTGTTGATAATTATAAAATGATGTATGCGGTAGGTCCATGTGAAATAATGGTCCAAATGATACCCCCTCGAATAATGGCCCTTTTCACAGAAAAATAATTAAATATTTGTTCAACATTCAATCCAATGAACCGAATGGCCATTAATTAATTTGTATGGACCAAAATATATGAGTGTACGAGGATGAGCAATATATCTTTCGAGAAACATTATTTGTCTTAGGGGCATCATGATTTTTTCATTTCATTTTATGGATGTAATAATAATAATTATTCTTTGTGTATATGTCCATTCGTGTAAATATTTACGTGGTTCAAAATATTCAAACAAACGTTTTTAGTCCGATTGATCCCTTGAAATATAAATTATCAAGGGTTATTCACACACACTTGATATCGCATGGATAATTGGCCCTAACCTTTCGATCATTTTTTGGATTCGTCTTTGTTTATTGTTCACAGCTCGATAATGAATGAATGCAGCTGAAAATAAATAAAATTCATTGATTCAACGAAATCAAAAAATAAAATGATGCTAAGTGCTTTTTGTTGGTCATCCAAATTACCAATGGATTGGATAAGGTCCTCATTGGATTATTTCAAATTGTAAAAATCATTGTATTAGTACCCTATGGACTCGTATTTATGGGCATAAATGAATATTTTTTAAAATACAATGTACAGGCTTTTACTTGGTCTAAATTACATCATAAAATAACAATTGATAATAATATCTACCGGAACGAAATGATTTACGAAATGATTTTTTTTACGAATTAGCCATGGCCTATAGCCCTTGTGCTTGTGAAAAACCTTAACCTTCGATAAAAATGATTCATCGAATCAAATTTAATTGTTGTTCGATGTTCGAAGCTTTATCTTTTGATATTTCTGAGCACTAAATTCTAATGAAATTTGGCAGACCGAATTATACTTTGGGCTTACCAAGATATGTACGAATTCAGTAGCAAAATCACAAAAAACATCGGTCAAAGTTCACCACTTTCACTTTGAGTAATGTGAAATCAATTCATTAATATTTCATTAACTAACCGAAAATGTATACACGAATATCGATATTCGTGTTTGAATTGTGCCCGAGGGGCATTTATTCAAACCAAAAAAATGATTAATTCAAAGCGAAAACGAGAAGAAATTATATCAATCAATGATGATGAAGAAGATATTTATTAAATGAGCAACGAGAGCAATTATCCCAAGAACATATTAGGTTGTCCGCAAAGTTTTTCCGTGTTAATATGGTAGAAAATCTTTGGAAAATCGGCAAAAACTTTTCGGAAAACCAAATAAATTTACCTGGTTTGTTGTTGTTGCTGCTGCTGCTGCATTTCGAGCTACCTGAAATGAAGGTTATTTGTGAGGGAACACTTTGAAAAATTCAAAGTCACGATGTTACCCTTAATGATGATCAGGAATAATGATGGTCAGCATGTGTTTTAGGCGAGGTTCGTTTTTTGTTATCTTTGACCATTCAACAATTTTTCGGGGTTTCTAAGTTAATTCAATTCGTATTCAATCAAAGCAGAGCAACAACAAACATTCTTTGAATGATTTTTTTTCAATTAAGTTGTCCGAAAAGTTCATTCCGCTTAATTCGATAGAGTTGTTCATGAAAATCGGCCAAAACTTTCCGGACAATCGAAAATTTTTGAAATTCTCTATCAAAAATTCAAGGTAAGAAAAATACAGTGTTACTGCTGTTTAGCATGGTCATGCAGATGATGATGATGATGATTGACCAAAAAGATTTCATGGTGGTTTTACTTATTTCAATCGATATGATTCGACCATCGATTTTGATGGTGGCTAAAACAACAACAAGGCCTTAGGCTCTATTTCATCATTAAAAGACATGTTTAAATGTGTGTGTGTGCATATCATCTCCAAACTAACAATATACATTTCAATCAAAAAATATCTTTGCTTTGTCGTGACTAACTTCTGGTTGTTTTGTTTGATGTTTTGATAAGGAATTCTTCTTTAAATGCTTCTTATATTTATTATTAAAATATCGAAGGTTGTCCAAAAAGTTTTGGCCGATTTTTTCATGAGCAATATATTGATTAAGCGGAATGAACTTTTCGGACAGCCTAATATATTTATAATCACAATCTTACATTTTTCTCCTAAGATTTTGATCGATATTTGGGTATAAATATCATCATCACTGCACAAACAATTATGGCATAGCAGCCATCATTTTCTCGGGCTACCGGTTCGGCTAAATTTGTTCTCATCTGTCAGTGAAATCATTTTTGATTTTGATTCTTTCATTTCCACATGTTTTGTTGTCGATTTTTCCTAAGAATTTCAATTCATTTGATGTTTGTTATTGGGCCAAAGATTTTGAAATTGTCTTGAGAATTCTCGATTTTTTCTCTAAGAATATCGAGATTTCGAAAATTCGTAACATCTCAAGGTGCCCAAAGAAAATATTTGGTTTGATTTGATGCCAAAGAAAATATTCTTATCACTTTTTTTCTCAGGAAGAAAATATTTAAGAAACAAATATTTCATCGTTTAAGATTTTTAAAAATTATTTAGTTGACCGCAAAAGCGATAGATGGCGATAGAAAAAAAAATTATATTCGACCACTACCACAAATTTGAAAAAAACATTACGAAAATTGAAAACAACAACACTTTTTCATACCGCTAGTTGGTTATATTTGATCGAATTGTAGCAGCATGTAAAACTGCTAGCGATTTTCTCTCTTCAGTCATTTGAATTTTTCCCGCAACATTTTTTTGTGCTTCTTTCTTTTTTTTTCAAAGATCCATTGTTGTAAACAATTCGAAAATTCGAATTTCGAACACTTCGAACACAAACGCGTTAGTCCGAACATTGCTATGGTCGTGCTAAGACATCAGCCAGCCATTCATTCAATTGTGTTTTTGATCTTTATTTCTATTTTAAAGTATTGCATCAACAACAGCAAATAAATATAACAAGCAAATGACCATTTATTCTTCTCAGAATGTGTTTTTTGTGATTCTATTTTAATTGAATGTTTTACTTTAAGAAAAATGAATGAAATGAAACAAAAATAACATCATCACATTGATCTATTCATTATGTTCATTCATTCACATTCAGTGATTCAGTTATGAGTATTGGGCCCTCTATGCTTTGCTTTGTTTCGATTGATGAGCATCCAATCATCACATTCCTTCCTCTTTTTTCTTATGAAATAAGAAAATATTCTTTTAATCAAATTGTTTCGAAAATAATAAGAAATTTCCAGCGAAATTCTCCAAAGAAAATGAACAAATAACACAAAATCAATGTAAGTATTGATTTGAAAATATTTTTCATAAAAATTCTCCCGAATCTCAATTTTGAAATATGCCAAATTTGTTCGATTCAATTCGTTCGATTCGAATCATTCAACTGTGTGCAAGTGTGTGTGTGTATGTGCATTGTTGTACCTGTGTGTGTAGAATGATATTTCATCATTTTTTGTTTGTGCTTGGTGAAAATGATAATATTTTTTCGTTGATTAATGATATGTGTCATACAGGGGCCCAACGAGAGTGTGTCAAACAGAGACATAGAAATATTCTGTGATTATTTTGAATTCTTATCTCAAAATTGAATGAAATGAAACATTTCTTTTTCCGTTTTTTACTGTTTCAATATATTTCAATATTTTGATTCAATGACAATTTTCAGTGTTTGTTTGTTTTTCAAAATATTTAGTTGAATGAATCAATATTTGTGATTTTTTATTCAAAATCGATTTTATTAAACATTTTCATTTTTGATTTGATATTCTCTTAATTCATATACACTAAGCCGGATTCTGTGATTTTTGTAACCCCAAAAAATATTTGAAAATATCTAAAAATCAATCAACCAAACATTTGTTTTTGTTTTGTTTTATTGAATAAATAAATAAATTTAATCCTTTTGTTTGTTGTGTGCGATTTTCGATATTGGGATCAATCAATCGAACCCAGACAACAACAATTGTGAAACAACAAAATTTAAAAATGAAATTCTGATTTAAATCCTTTCGATATTCGATTTTCGTTTTTGATTTAAAACAAAAAATAAATCGGAAATCGATCAAATTGATTGAAATATTTTCTACGACAAATTTGGCCCCAGTGTTCAAATGATTTTCTTGACAATATCACGTGATTAAAGATTAGAGCTTTGCTTTCAAAAAATAATGAAATTATTTTTAGATTTTTTCAAAAATTTTAAAAAATTGAACAACAATTATAATCTAATTTAGCTCAAAGATATAATCTTTGAATTATGTATTTTTTCGCAAGGATTAATAATGATAGTTATTTCATATTTAATAATAATATTCTCCATCTACACATCTCTGTGTGTGTGCATTTGCAAATTCATAATTATTTTACCTATGAAAATTTAGTACATTTTCTTGATTGTCTCGTTGAATTTTTCATAATTTTTTTTCTTTGGGAATCATTTTCAACGATAAATATGACCTAAATTGATCAAAGTAAAAGAAAAAAATTTCTTTGCAAATTTTTCCCATTTGTGAATTTATTATTTATGATGAATTATTTAATAAAATATTCAGTGCTAAGAGTTATAGTCGATTCATAACACTGAGAGATGAAAAACTTAAAGGAGCAAAAAAAATGGTTAACCAATGATTTTATTTTGTTGCCAATGAATTCATATGAATAAATATTCAATAATTATGCATTTTCAAATTATATATTAGTTTATCCGAAAAGTTTTTGCCGATTTTCCAATGATTTTCTACCATATTAACCGGCAAATACTTTCCGGACAATCTAATATTTTGAAAAAAATGGCAGTAGCCATTGTTTCTTCTCCTTCTTTGATGATTTTCTATGATTGTTTTCTTCTATTGATTTTGATTGAAAATCTATGATTTTGACGATTGAAAAAGCATCAATTTTTAGGGATTGAATTTGATTTAGATCCATTTGTATGCATGAAAATGAAATAAAATTTTAATATTTTTAATATTTCCAATCAATCGTGCGATCATCAATCGATTGATGATCGATACGAATTGATTTATATTTGATTTTCATAAGAAAAACAGAAAATATCAAATACAGTTCAATGCACACAAATATACACAAATGAATGAATGAATATTTAAATAACGGGTAAAAATAAAAATTTAAATTAAAATTCGAAAAAAACTTGAAACTTTAATTTTGGCCCATTCAAATATATTCATTACAAAATGAATATTTTAAGTTGTCCGATAAGTTCTTGCCGATTTTTTCATGATTCCCTACGATATAATCGGCGAATACTTTCCGGACAACCTAATTGAATTTGAAATTTTGTATATTTTTGAGTAGTTTTTTTCAAAAAAAAATATAAACATTGTTGGTGGTATTTTATTTATTTATTTATTTTTGTTTATTTTTTTCGAATAGAAATGGGCCATTCAATATCTTGAAGGCCTTTTATGCAATTGTTGTTGTTGTTTTTCAAATGTTTTGAATGATCCGATGGATGCTATAATAATGATAAAATAATAATAATAATTTTTACTTGTAAAAATGATAATAATAATAATCATCAATGCTTCATTTTATTTTATTTTTGATTTTAAATGATACTTTCAATTATATTAACCTACACTAATTTTGAATTTTTGATATCTTTCTACAAATTGGTTGTCCAAAAAGTTTTTGCCGATTTTCCAATGATTTTCTACGATATAACCGGTGAGAACTTTGCGGACAACCTACAATACATACAAATCGAGTGAATCGAGTTTGCCCTTTAGCATTTGTCTGTATATGAATGTGTGTGTGCATGCAGTTTGTGCGTATGTTTGCTTGTGAATGTGTGTGTGTGTTGTGTAATAATTTGTATGTGATGAAATAATTTTCTTCCAAAAAAAATCTTGAAATTTTCTTATTTTCTCCCACTGTTTCCTGCATCTTATCATATACATTTAAATAGCATGACAGATTTAATCATTTCCATCATTTTTTCCAATCGCCATTCAATATATAAGAACGGTATCCCATGAAAAAATATTTGAAGAAAAAATACTTCATCATGTCTTTGAATGCTGGTAGATTGATTGTTGTTGTCGTTGTTTCGCATTGATGTTTCTGTGGTCATCGATATTTGTTTTTTAATTTCCTTGTTTTCTTAAAGATTTGTTATTTATTAATATTTGTTTTCTCATTGAAATTTGATATCAGAAAATTTCAAAAATCTTAAAATTTCATGTAATCAGATCAGAAATATAAAAAAATAAACAAGAAAACATTAATGATGTGGTACCGGAGTAATTTCAATTCAATTTCAATGGCGCCACCATATTTGTATGTGCAGATATATTCTCGAATATAGGATTGTTTCGAATGTTTTTTTTTCCGATTTTAACTTTGATTTTTTTTAATTGAAAAAATATCTGTGGGTAGTTTATATTGATAATCAATTGATAATAATGGTCTGATTAATAATTTCACCAAAATAAATAAATGGCAAAATGAAACATTTTTCCCGTACATTCTTTATTGATTACAAATGTCAATGTATTTTTCCATATTTATCTATGCATCTATTTATGAGTGCAAATATAAAAATTTCCAAAATTTTTTTCTTATATCTTTTTGTATATTATGCCCATAATATTTCCATTATTATTTTTATTATTTATGATCATAATGGAAAACAAATTGTGCATTGGCAATGGCCACTTATTCTTGTAAAAAAAATATTGTTATTTGTTATTTTAATACATTTTTCCTTGATATAATCATGATTTGTGTGTTGCTGTTGATCCAAACATTAAAATGAAAAAAAAAATAATCACGATAATTTTATCTCCGAATGGTATCCCAATATTTATGAATTTGTTTTTAATGACTCGTTGATAAGCTGGATGATAGCACACTATGCACTGAACTGATCAATTTTTTGCTACCTGTTTGAATTTGATTAGAAAGAACAGAAAAAAAATCAATCAATCGATTGATCGATAATAATATTTTCAAGTGGGCAAATGATGATGATCGAAATGAAAAAAAAAAATCGATTTTGTTTTGATTTTTTCATTTTAAGAAAATTATATATGAATGATATGATGATGATGATGATAATAATGAAAATTATATTTTTGTGTTCACATGAATCCATCCATTTCAATTAATTATTATTGGCTACTGTTTGATTATGATGATGATTATCATTATTATGACCGGTCAGTCATTCGGTGATTCGGTTAGTTCTCATATTAAACATTTGTTTTTCATTTTTTTGGCTAAAAATTTCGTAATTTTTTTCTTTTTGATAATTGATTGGCTTAGTCGGTCAATTTTCATTCTTTTTTTTTGGTTTGAAATGAAAATTAATTTTTTGGCTGCATTTAAGATGCTCAGGTAGATGAGATGTGTATATGATGATGATTGGCTGCTAGTATCTATGGCCGAAAACAACATGGCTAACCTTTGCCGTGATCATTTCTTATTTATTATTTTTGGTCAGAAAAATATTAAAGCATAAAAACTGGATCCAGTTTGCTTTGAATATTTTTCTGGTTTATACCATTTTATTCATTTTGAAATTATATTTTTTTTCGTATTCAAAGCTTCTGCTTTTTCATTAGTTGCTGTTATTGTTTGGTGGATGCACCAATTCCAATTTAGCTTCTGGCTTTTGACTCTGTCTCTCTCGCTCTGAAAATATAATATTCTCTTTTATTGATAAATTTGCTTTGAACAAATTTGTTCAAAGCAACATTAATACCTGTGGCTTTTTGGTCGATTTCAATCAATTTTTGTTCGTTTTTTTCGGAGATTTTGATGCAGGTATCATCATCATTATCGTTGAATGCTGGTAGTGTTTTGTGCATTGAGCATCATCATTATTTGCCCTGTTGAACTTGTTTTTTCTATTAGGTTGTCATAAAAGTTTTTGCCGATTTTCCAATTATTCTCTACGATATAATCGGCAAAAACTTTCCGGACAACCTTTTAATATTATGAATAATTTCAATTGAAAAAAATGTAGACATTTTTTCAATTTTTGACATGTCGCCATTATGATATGATGTTGATGATGATGATCATATTATGACACAGCTTGTGGTACATCTTACGAAAGTTGATTTTTCAAAGAAAAAAATCTTTAAAATTGAATCTTGCTGTGTGTTTATGCTCGTACAGGCGTTGAGTATTCATTTAGGTGAAATTGCTGGGCGCCAATTTGAGAGAATATAATTTGGAATTAGTCACAAATGTGGACCGACACACACAATCCTTACGATCAAGTGTCCATTATTGTTATAAAACGGATAATTTTGTTTCGAATCATTTCGAAACAAAAAATTCCATGATTAACTTTAAGCTTTAAGACATTTCTTGCTTAAATAAATATATTGGACTGTCCGAAAAGTTTTCGCCGATTATATCGTAGAAAATCATTTAAAAATGGGCCAGAACTTTGCGGACAACCTAATATATTCAAATTACATTTAAATCTGGTTTTTAATATGATTATTTCTCTTCTCTCTCCCTTACTTACATTCTCTGACCATAATTATTCATGTATTTTTTCTTTCGAATAATCACGAAGATAAGATAATTATAACAAGAGGACATTCTGTTTCGAATTGAATATAAATGATTTTCAAATTAAAATATAATCGAGTTATATACGCAGATAATGATAAAAAAAATATAATTTTCTCATTGTTTCTTACATGTCATTTGATAATTTATCGAAAACTCTGTGAAAAGAATAATGTTAAAAATAAAAGATTTACGGTTCATTTTATAATGCTAGAATTATATTTATTCATCATTAGTCACTAATAATAATAATAATAATAATAATTGTTAATGCACGTACGACACGAACAATTCGATTCGATTCGATTCTTGTATCATTTATATTAACTTAATTCAAAAAAAAAAAAAAAAAATTCTTATCAAAACTAAGAATTATAAACCTAGAAAATAGAAAAAAATCCTTCTTTCCATTTCAATCGAACGAACGACACAATTTGAAGAATTTTTTTTCTTTCACTATGATTTCACAGAATCAGTATTTGAAGAATTTTTTGAAACGAAAGTTGTTTTGATTGAAGCAAAAATATTAGGTTGTCCGCAAAGTTTTTGCCGGTTATATCGTAGAAAATCATTGAAAAATCGGCAAGAACTTTTCGGACAAACTAATATTTGTATCTATTAATAGAAGAATTAATAGAAAAACGTGATTTGACAATTGTAATTATTATTAGTTATTATTTGTTTCACCATTAATAAATGAACTCTGTGTTGTTTTGTATGTTGTGTTAGTTATATTATATGTTCTCCAATAATAATAATAATAATTTTATTTTGTTTCCAAAAAAATGTTTTTCCAAATTATTCCATTTGAAAATGAATTCAGACTTTAGTTTGGCTCTGAGGTTAAATCAAATATTATTTTAGAAGGCGCCATTGATTATAAAAAGTCTTATTTATTTCGATATAAAAATAAATATTCTTTCATTAGGCTCAAATAAACGTTGTACCCGATTTTATCCTTATTTTTTCTGCTTACGTTGGCTCTAAATTGGAATCATTTGTAAATGTTTCATGTGATGTTTTCTGTGTCTGTGTTTGTGCAGATCCAGTGTGTATATGAATGCGATGATGAATTTCATTTTCAATTCAATTTTCGGTCCAAAGAACGAATCATTGTTGACATTGATAATGGATTCCAACCAAACAAACAGAGACACACATATATATTGGGTTGTCCCATAAGTTCTTGTCGTTTTTGTAATTTTTTTTTCATTCGAAAAACGGCAAGAACTTATGGGACAACCTAATATTTACTCTTTTTTCTCTCTGGGCCCCAATCAATTCCAATCACACACACACAATGCGATGAAAAAAAATGAATCACATACACACACACAGTGTGCAATGCACATTCACTGCGCCAATGAAAAAATGAAATGAAAATACAAAACAGACACGATATGAATTTATAAAAATGAAAAAAAACGAATCGAATTGATTTGACCATTGTCCGATTGTTTTATGTTTTGATCAAAAAAAAATTCAATATAATTTATGTGATTTCAATTCATTCATTTCTCTAATAAACTAATTATTATTGTTCAATTCGTTCAATTTGTTTGAATAAAACAATGCGAAAACCATTTCCAACCAAATAATAATTGTTTTTGTTCAAAATTCATTTATTCAATTTTTCATATTTTTTTTCCCAAATATTTTCACCAGATACATTTGTCCTGAACAGATATATTTGCTTGATTTTGATATCAAAAATATTCATTCACAAATAGCAAAAACAAAGCAAAGCCACCAACGATGATTGTCATTAATATGCCAACAACAATCTTTTAATGAACAAACAAAGATATATTCCAGAAATTTTTCCATTGTTTTTTCGTTCAACATGTTTTCATTGGCCAATTTGTATCTATTTTAACTGACAAACCGAATATCCACGGAAATCAAATGAAAAATTTTGTGAAAATTTCATTCTATTTGTGCATAGTGTGATTTAAGACTCGAAATCTTAACCAAATCAAACATCAAACGGGCAGCTAAATTATTGATTAATTGACTTGTATCAGAGATTTGTGAAAACGATTCGAAAATTTGGATCAAATGTTTTATAAATGTGATTTTAATTATTTTTTTTTTATTGATTAGCATCAATAACTGAAATGACTTGAAACATTTGAAGTGTAATAATTGACATTTTATTCTGTTTTTGTTAATTTTTTCAATGTCCAATCGATTGATTATGAAATTGTCATCATTTAATCAGCTATTTATTTTGAGTGTTGTGTAATTGTATCAAATCATTCAAAAATTGTTCAACATCCCTAAAAATGTCAACAGTTAAATGTATCCGAAATAATCAATTGACCAATGATGATCAATTGAATGATGACGATGATGATCATCGATCAACGATCCATCTAAAATCATCAAATCGTTCATTTAACAATAAGCCAAATTCATCATTATCAATGTATGATAATAATACTAGTCGATATTTGTGTTGTTGTAACCGTCAACAGCGGTCATCAAAAATGGCTACGAATTTCACCACCGATGATTACTTAACCCTTTCATTTGATTCTTCGCTTAATAATTATCGACATTATCATAGTGTAAAAATGAAACGATCACCATTTAAATCAACATCCACATCATCAGTTTCGACGCCACCACCATCGATATCATTATGCTCATCATCATCATTGAAATCATCAAATAAATTATTATTTAATTTTCTACATTTTCAACTAACATCAATCATTTTCATCATAGCCATCATCACACAACTTAAAGGTATGTATTTTCATATTTTTTCTGTTGATTAGATTAGCATTACTTATTTATTCTCCTTGAACCAAATATGGAATATATTGATTTAGTCCAGTTATTCCCATTCATAAGAAAAACAAAAATTAAAACTAAAATAAATCGATTCACAGAGTGTGATGACAGCACTGAGAGATCAAAATGTTTGTGTACAAGTTTTGCACATTATTTCTTCGAATAAATGATTTAATCCATTGCTGCTTTTCTCCCTTTGATATCTGAGATTGAAGATTTGTATAAGGCTCAAAACACAGCCTTCGTAAATCTCTCTGATTTCTATCAATAATAAAACTTTCTCGATTCATTAAAGGATTAATGCATTAATTTGTTGATTTAGTGACATTTTATTTGGTTGTGTTGAATTATGAATGTGAATGTAAATAATTTTTATTCGTGTGTGGACACGTGGCATTCATATTTCATAAACATACATTTCATTAACCATTTCGGTCATTTTGTTTATTATTATTAAATATGATCATTTGTCATTTGTCAATTTGTATTTGCCAAGACATACATTGATTTTCCACATGAGAAAAATATGCGAAAATTTCAGTTCCGATTCGATTGGAAAATTTTGAATTTTATTGAATTCTTTATTCTGCCAATATTTCCTTGAAATATTTTCCATACTTGAAGCAATGATAATATATCGTAATGCTAAGCAAATTTTATGCTACATTGAATTTTATCTGAAAATTCAAATTCAAAAAAAAAAAGAAATCATTTTGGCTTTTTAAAATGAAAATTGTCAAAACTGTCAACTACTGCCATTGTGTACTTGAATGTTTATATGGAACATTTTCATCCAATATGGATCGACAAGAATCTTATGTTTGAAAGCTTTGACCGGCCACTTATATCTTCGCTGCATTTATAGAAAGAATTTTGAACATTTTGCTCCAAAATTCGTCCATGTTTTGTCACATTTTGACCATTTATTCTCTCTTAACTGTTTATATAATGATTTTTTCGATCATATTAGCATATTGAATAATGTCTTATCATTTCATTATTTTATTTATTCAAAAAATATTCCATTTTTTAATGGCCCTAATGGCTGCCTTGGTCTGTGTGGTCTATTATAATACGGCTGTCATTATCATTTTGTCGATGGTTGGTTAGTGCTAATCAAAATCAAAGAACGATGTGAATCCGTTCAATCGATGTTTTTTGAATAGGGAAAGATTTATGGAATCTGGAATATTTCCAATTCCGAAAAATATATAAAATTGATTGGGCGTATTTTCATATATGTGCATATTGCTATTGATATTTTTATATTTTATCTTAATCGATCGATTTGAAACGATGATGGTATAAATAAATAAATAAATAATCGATTTAAATGATTTGATTTTATTATGATTATTTACCAAAATACTAAATATAATATAAATGAAAGAAATACACATATAAAACATTGCTCAAAGGTTAATGATATTTCATTGTATTTATAGCTGTCTATGTTTGTATTTATTGTCAAAAATGAAAATAATGATTTATCCGCACATAAAAATAGTAGTGAAAAAGGTCATTATATTTTGGTTGTCCGAAAAGTTCATTCGGCTTAATCGAATAGAGTTGTCACATGAAAATTGGCCAGAACTTTCCGGACAACTTAATATAAAATATCACATAATTCTTGATGCATCAAAATAAAAGTCAATAATTCTCTATGTGTTTTTGATGTGTATATGTGTGTGAGTGATCATATCATTGTTGATAGATTAAAAGCAATGTCATTGTTGTTGTTGATGTTGTTCCATCATAATTATCATTATCATCATCATCATCGTAGAGAGCAATGATCATTTAAAATATAACCGTTAAACATTCATTTTTTTTCAAGCACAAGCAATTGATCAAGTTTATATGTGTGTTGTGTTGTGTCATTTTTACCTTATGATGATCATCATCATCCGAAGATGTTTTGATGTGATACTTGATCATCATCAACAGTAATATTATCATTATCAAAATGAATGATAATCGTTTTTTGTGCTTAGTAGATCATGTGTGTGGGTAATTTTTTGTGTTTCACTCTAAAAATACAACAATTCAGAAGCTTTTCATTATGATTATTATTACTTTGTGATTATTATTACCCTAAAGGTCATACAATTCTATTTAGGTTGTCCGAAAAGTTCATTCCGCTTAATCAATCGAGAGTTGCCACATAAAAATTGGCTAAAACTTTCTGGGCAACCTTATAGATTGTATTACAATGTAATGAATCATTACATTTAATATTTTGAATGAATGATAATCAAAACAGGATGCTTAGGATTTATTTTAGTCCCTTTTTTATTTTTTGATTATTTTTACTTTGAATCTATGTGTAAGGGTTTTTGTTATATTGATTGTTTTGTTATTTGTATATAAATTATTAGTTATTTATTTGTTGTTCGATATCGTTATCTTCGTTATTCGTGATCATCATTATCCGATAATAGGGATATGTGTTGTGTTTGTATTGATATGCTGGAGAGCAATAGGCAGCGATACACGATTTTTGAAAGATTTTTCGCTTTACCTGAGCAGGAATTTTCCATATGATTTGTATTACCTTTTATTTATATTTCAAATATTGACATATTCATGGCACTATTAATCAAACATAATCTAGTTTTTTCAACTTTATTCTTTGATTCGTGTGAATAATGTACACAATAATTTTGATAATAAAAGCATCGCCGCATTCATATAATTAGATTTTTGTTTGAATGAATGAATAATTATAATTAATAATAATTACAATTATTATTATATGAGATTATGAATTACATCTGCTGCTGCTGGCAATTATCATTTGCTGTAGATTCAATGCTCTGAATACACTCAATACTATTAGGTTTTCCGAAAAGTTCTGGTTGATTACATCGTAGGAAATCATTGGAAAATTGGCATGAACTTATCGGACAACCTGATAGATTTAACAAAATTTATAATTAAACTCTAGTCGAGCATCATTATTTTTTCTTCTTCTTCGCTGACATCTAAGACAATGTGTCATTGTTGTTGTTTTCGACCCAACTTCAATTATGATATAGAGCTTCCAAATGGATGTTTAGTTTTGTGAGAACGTAAAATTTATTTAGTATTTTTTTTGATTTTCACATTCACACAAATGCAATAATTTTTATCTGGTTCGTGCATTGTTTTTGTGAATTGGTCACTGTTGCTGCTGCTGCTGTTATCATCATTATCATTGCCACCAAGCATCCAATGGTCAACAAGTGAAACACAATTGGTCGTTTTATTCATTCACATTGGGCTCTATTCTTGTCTATTCACAATTCTATTGTTTTCAGTTTTTATTTCACATTTTGAATATGACCATCATTATCATTACTCATCATTATAATTATCATTGCAAATAATGATGATTTCCAACATGAAATTACGTACAATTCTGGTTGTTTTTCTTGAACAGAAATTATTCACCGGACATTATTCATGTTTTATGGTTTTTTCTTTCCATTTTGACTATTCTCAACCCTTTCATAGTAATAATAATTATATTAGATTGTCCGGAAAGTTTTTGCCGATTATATTGTAGAGAATCATGAGAAAATCGGCAAGAATTTTTCAGACAACCTAATAAGAATGATGCTCGTTTGACATTCAAAAACATTTTATTTAGTATTCATTTTCTCTGAAAATTGATGAATATATTCAACTATAAATGAGTTGAGTTGACTTTAAAATTAAAGAAGATAAATAAAAATGTCATTTCAATTTGAGAAAATTGTTCGTAGATTTTTATCTGGTCTTATTCAAAATGAAAATTCAGAAAGAAAAATGGCCTGTTAAATACATGAATAAATGAAACTGAAAAATGAACACAGAAAAGTGTTCACAGTATTATTTGAATTGATGCGGAATGACATATGAAACAAGTTGCATCTTTGTTTTGACATAGAGAACCTGCTTTTTGGCTGCTCAACTAAAGATTTCTCATGAAAAAGATGTTCATCGTTTTTTTCAGTTTCCCATGGCTGATGATGCTAAACATTTGATCTTACCTTTGTGAGATGCTTAGTCAAATGCACAGATCAAATGCACAGCCAAAAAAAAAATCCATTCGACAATGTCCTAAACACTGATCTGTGTTTTTGATGATGCTCAGTTGATATGATGCTTGATACACACTTGATATATCATGGACAAAATCATTTAAAATTGACTCATTTATTATATTCAAAAATAATAATAATAATTTCTGAAATTCATTTATCAGGTTGTCCAATAAGTTCTTGCCGTTTTTAAAATTTCTTTTCATTCGAAAAACGGCAAGAACTTATTGGACAACGTCATAATTTCAATGCAAATTATTTCATTTTTTCTATTTTTCACTGATAATAACAACAATAACAATGAATGATGATGAATGGTGACAATTTATGTACATCTAAGATTATTATTTTCTTATGTAAGAAAATAATACTTGCATACTTTCACAATTGATAATTTCTCATCAAGTATTATTATTATGATAAATATTCGTTATCATTATTATTATCACAGGTGAAATTGAATATTTGAATAATGAAAAAATGAATGATTTTTGAATTGTTTTTTTCATCATTAAATGATAAACTTACTGAACAGTTTTCTCTATTCCCAAAAAAAATTTATGGACATTGACATTATTTAACCATTGAACATTTACTTATTTCTATTCATTAAATTATCATTATTTGAGATGTCTGCATTTGTGAATGTGAATGTATTAGGCTGTCCCATAAGTTCTTGCCGTTTTTTGAACTTTTTCATTCATAAAAAAACGACAAGAACTTATGGGACAACCTGATATTTAATAATTTCAATTGATTTTTAAATGAATTAATTGAAAGTTAAAAAAATGTCATAGAAATAACTTTCAACCATTTCTAATGGTGTTGTAATATAGTCATATGTGTTTCGACAGCAACTACAACAACAGCAAAAATAATTCCAAGAATTTCATATCTTTGATTTTTTATATTTGAAATTTTTTGAATATGAACTTATTCTTGGCCAAAAAATAAATGCCAAGAATCTTTTTTTCACTTTGAATTTCTCTGGTTTCAATTTCTATTGAATTTTTCATTCATTTTTTTCGAAAATTTTCACTTTGAATTCGCACGAATAAATGCCAATTACAGATTTTCGCCATTTTTATGATCCAAAAATTTGGTTGAAATGTGAAATTTTTCGATTTTGTGCAAATCTATACCTGCACTTTTGCACCCGAAAAAATATCGAAGAATAAATGATTATTTTGTATCTTTCATATTGGAAATTTGATATTTTCGTTGTACTGAAAAACATGAATGTTTTCAGTTTGTTAAGAAAAAATTTTTCACCTCAAGTTAATCAGTTATTACTATGTCCAAGTTCACAATTGAATACATTTGTTCGTTCGTTTGTCCCCAAATAATGGGGATAATCCATCAATCTGAATGTGCATTGTCTTGTATGTATGCATGTTTTCATGTTGTCGATATGTTTCCAAAAACATCAAACAAATATTAGGTTGTTGGGAAAGTTTTTGTCGGTTATATCGTAGAAAATCATTGGGAAAATCGGCCAGAACTTTTCGGACAATTTAATACATAAAATCACAAATCAAAAGTCACGCAATTGTTTGCATGGAGGAAAAAATGAATAAGAAAATATGTATGTAAAATCTCACGCTTTTATTTATTAATCTTTTAAATGCACAATAACAATACACTTTTTCCATTTCCCTTATGCGATTCGAATGACTTTTGCTGATGAAAGCAGAGAACAAAGCTTCCTTAGAAGATATTCAAGACTTTGATTTGCGATTTACATTCTGAAAAAAATGAAAATGAAAAATGTTCCAAATCGGTTTTGAATCAATGTGAAATTTGATTATTTTCGATTGATTTATATTTGAATTATCATCTAATTGCTACTGTTCTTTTCGAATGGTCAAAACCTATTAAACGAATTTCAAAAATATTTTTGAAAGGGAGGAACCCGAGAAAAACGAAACAATTATATTCCCTTTGATTATTATAATTGCGAAATTGACAAATTTTACAATAAAACAATTCAATTCTATTCATTTAAAATTTTCATTCCATTTTTAAATACGAATGTTCTGCAATCCAAAAACATTCAATCGTATTCAATTTGAATCTAACTTAAAAAGTTGTTACGAGAAAAATGAAATCATTTCATTGTAAATGTTTTCATTTCGCCATGATTATTAGTTGGGCCCTGAATCTAGGCCGAAATTTTCAAAAAAATTGGCCAAATTTGCAAATTTTTTCCCCATTTTTTCAAATGGCGCCTTAGGTATATCTCGAGTTTTTTTCCTAGTCTCATTCGAACAATCCATTTTCACACATTAAATTATCACACATACATCATTGTCAATTGATTGATATACATGCATTCATTTTCAGGCGAAAAAAAAAGTGTTAGCATCAATCTTTAGGATTTTATTATTTTCTTCATTTATTTCCGTTTCACAATTTCATTCATTGAAAATTACATTACGCACTGTTCAAAAATTGTCGATTACTATGTGAATTTGTATATTATCTAATTTTTTTATTCGTATTAGGTTGTCCGAAAATTTCATTCTGCTTAATCAATGAAGTTGCTCATGAAAATCGGCCAAAACTTTACGGACAGACTAATATATCGCAGTAATCATTTCATTTTATTTTCATTGCAATTCAATTATTAGATTACAATTTTGAATGTTCATTTTTTCTGACTTAATAATTCTGAATTTTCCATCATTATTATTGTTATTATGATTATCAACTGACAAAAGTTTTGATTTGAATTTTTTTTTATCTCGTTTCATTTAAACCCAAAAAAATGATGCTTGTCTGTTTTGCTATGTGTATGTGAATGAGTGAAATTTATTAGGACTGTTCGGAAAGTTTTTGCCGGTTTTATCGTAGAAAATCATTGAAAAATCGGCAAGAACTTTTCGGACAATCTAATATGTGAAAAGTGTAATGTGACTATTACAAATTATAATTGAATAACTTTGCAAGTTTTATTGTTAACAGGCAAAGTTATAAAATTTTCAAAAACTTTTTTCCCGTTCAAAAACTTTCGTAAATTTTTCCAACTACAATTCTAATACAAAATTCATTGATGAAAAATTCATTTTTTTTCATTTGCCCAAATACAAATTTGAATTGTCAAAAATTCATTGATTATGAATGAACATTCAATAATTCAAAACAATATAAATTGACAGTTAGACTTGTTCAATTTCTATTATTGATATTTGAATGCCGAAACAATTTGAAAAATTGAAATGAAACAAATTTTTATTCATATTTTTTTCTGTATTAGGTTGTCCGAAAAATTTTTGCCAATTTTTCGATATAATTTTCTACGATATAATCGGCAAAAACTTTGCGGACAACCTAATATATGAAAAGTGTCAAAAATTATATTTACATATTTATGAATGTCAATGTGAATGAATGATGTCATGATTGTGTGACATGAACAAGATATCGTTTGATTTCATTCATTTCATATTCATTGATTTCCAATACGCCAAAGCATTGAATGAATTTTGCCACATTTTTTTCGGTGAAGTCTTGATATGGATGTAATAAGGATAAACACAGTGACAAGTGTTCGATTGATGTTTGATCTCTCTGATTTAGGATCTGAAAATTGTGATTTTCAAGATTTTTCTGAGGAAAAAATGAATCATTATATGGCTACTGTGTATGTGTGCGCCCGTTCCCAGCATCATCATTATGATCCTTATCATTTGCATCCATGAGATCGTGTGAATATTTTTAATATGTTTTCCATTCAAAAACGATGAATCAATAATAATAATAAAAATATTACGTTGTCCGCTAAGTTTTTGCCGGTTATATCCGTAGAAAATCATTGGAAAATCGGCAAAAACTTTTCGGCCAGCCTAATACATAATTTTCTTATCTCAACTATTTATTTCTAAGAAAACACTAAAGTTTATCATAGAATATATGACACATTTCACCATTTTCCAACTTTTCAAATTTCATCATTTGCCATCATTGATTGATTGATTGAGTGCTTTTTTCGAATAGATTTTTCTTTGTGAATCTTTTGTGAATATTTTCCACAAAAAATATTTTATCAATTCCAAAGTGTTGGTCAGTGTGTGTGAAGTGTTCCAGATTTTCAAAGGAAAAAATAATGTTGAATTGAGTCCGAGTCAGTCCAAGTTTTTCTTTGAATTCAAATTTCATTAATTTCGGTGATGTGAATTCAATTTTAAATCGAATTGAATTTGAATTTTGCCATTCATAGCTGCAAGCAATTGAATTGAATGATTGATCTAATTCTGTGAAAAAAATTCAGTTTAGATAATCAATGCTTTGTTAAGCCGCTTATTTTGAAATTAAATTTTAATTATTCTTGTCAACAACATCATCAGTACACGAGAACACAAATCAATAATTGTTTTTTTCGGGTAAAAATTCAAATTAGCCTTTGTATATCCATACACATAATGACCCAGATGCTAATTTTGATTGAAAATTTTCGTTCATTTTTTAAAAAATTCCATAATTATTTTTCCCGAAAATGTTTTCCGAACTCTCTATGTATGTATTTATTATGGCATTTATGTTTGTTTGTACGCGGGAGTAGTCGAATGTAATTTCAATCAGATGAAATGAGTGAAAAAAAATGGTAAATTCTATCCATTAAAACAATAAATTGAAATAAATGAAAACATATGTCGTTGTATTGTGTTTGTCGATTATTGAAAATGTTATAGCACTATTATTATTATTGATATAATACTGTTTATATTAATTCTTGTCCATAGACGAAAATTGATTTAAAACATTTCAATTTCAATGTGTTTTTGAAATTGAAAAAATCGATTAATATTGATTGATTTTCAATTCAATTTGAACAAACAAACGATTCATTCAATCTATTTTATTCGTTGAAAGTTCCGGTCATCACACATACACCGCTCAATGTGAAATGCGACAATTGATTTTCTTCTATATAAAATATAAAAGAATCAAGAAAAACAACTCGAAATTCACTGAATTTTGATTGATTGATTCGGTTTCTGAAAAAAGAAATTTTCAATGAATTGATTTACTTATTCAAGAATCAATTCATTGAAAATTTTTAATTGTAATATAAATGAATCTAATGCAGAATAATGAATAAAATATAAGAATTTTCAATCCTAGAAAATGGAATGAATCTAAAAATGTTTTTGTGAATAAGCAAATAAATGAATGAACGATGAGATATGCATTTACAAACACTGACACACACGACATAAACACATTTATATTTATTCAATGTGTTTTTATATGAAAAAATTGTGAATAAATTTCCATCAGAATAATAATTCTCACACATTTTCAGCCAACACACACATAGTGTTTGAAATGTGTCCAAAACAGACATTTTATATCGAATTCTTGATTCACATAAAATGTTATGATTTAAAGTTTTGTTTTATCTTCGTGTATTCAATTCAATTCGATTTGATTCAATTCATTATTTGGTTCAATTTTATTTGTGATTCTATTTGAATTTGAATAAAAATTGATTCCATATGAGATATATCATTCACATATATGCACATTTTTTGGACTGCTACATATTCATATATTATTTTTAATTGAAATGATAAATAACTACCCTTGTTGTCTTGTTATTATTATTATCATCATTACACACATTTGAATCAATATACAAACAAATCATCATCATTTGAATGATGGTATTCATTTATATATATGATGCTAATAATACAAATACAATCATATGTACAACAAGCAGAGAGAAAAAAATCCTGTCATTTTAGCCATTAAAAAAAATGTTTGTATCAATTTAAATAATAAATAAATAAACAAATTCAAAAACAAAATAGAATTAAATTTCTTATAATTTCTATTTGAATTCAGTGTTATAATTTGAATTTGAAGCTTGTCATACATATCTGCTTCAAATAATAATCGTTGTTGAATGTGTATTTATATAATCACAAGTAATCATCGAAAAATAAATGAATATGTTAATGTTTTTTTTGGCCGCATCAATCAATCAATCAAACATTGCATATGGTTAGCATCATCATCCACACATCAGTATCCATATGTATTTTAGTTTATTCGAAGCTGTTAATAAGCAAATGAAAAAACAACACCCATCTAAAAGCTTTTGATGTGGGAGTTTCTTCACACCAAAGTTGTTTGCACAAATAAAAAATAAGGCAACATTTGTGTATTCATTACATATGACAAATTTTAAATCAAAAAACGACCAATTTTTGTTGTTTAAAATTGACTTTTGTTCAAATTCAATTTTGATTTCAAATTATGATGACAATTAAAATGTTTTTGATTGGATTTAAGACACATGGACAGTGATTGGTTTATACGTTGATGCTGACAAAGAGTGAAAAACAAAAGCATCTGGCCTTTGTGTTTTGTTTTTCACATAAATTATTTTGCGATCGACTTTCTCTTTTTGTTATTTAAAATGCTCGTTGATGTGTCTCAATAGTGCCTTTGATGTGTCTAAATTCAAACAAAACAAAACAAAAAATTGTTTCAAATTGAATTTTAATTTAATAAAAGTCAATTGTTTTCCTATTCTCATTCAATTGAAAAGTGAAATATAATAATGAAAATGCCTTGACTGGGTGCGCTGCCACACACACACACAAATGTAATTTAAATCATCTCCTTTATATTTTGGTTGTCCGGAAAGTTCTGGCCGTTTTTCATGTGGCTTTTTGTGGCAACTCTCGATTGATTAATCGGAATGAACTTTTCGGACAACCGAAATATTTATTTTTCTTTTCTGAGATGAATAAATAAATAAATGAGAATTGAATTAAATTATTTATTAAAATTTAAATTTTAAATTTTTCTATTGATGATTGTCTACTAAGGATTTTGAAAAATTTAAAAAATTAATTTACGATACGTATATTCATTCATATTCGATTGAATCGTGCTGCATGATGGCAGTCGTCGAATCATTTAAATCAATAAATCAATGAGAATAAGATTCTCATTAAATTCTTTATGCAAGAACAATAATGATCAATTTCGATGGTTTTTGATTTCTCTGATTACCACGAAGAAAATATTCTTGATTGTTATTTATTCATTTATTTATTTATTTATGTATTCATTCATTCAATTATTTTGATCAAAGTTTGATGAATGAATTTTTTCTTGAAATCCGTGTGTAACGAAACTATGATAAATAATCAACAATATATTACGCTGCCCGGAAATTTTTTGCCGGTTATATCGTAGAAAATCATTGGAAAATCGGCAAAAACTTTCCGGACAACCTAATAATTATATTATACTGTTGATTATTGTGATAATAATAATGATCAAGCAAGCAACAGCAAAAGTCATTAATGTTTATTCTCGAAATATTAAATGATGTTTTTATATTCATTCATATTTATGTATGTATCGAATTTTCACACGAACACTTAATGAATGAATGAATCAATTTTTTTCGTTGTTATTTTTAATGATAAAATGAAACGGAAATAACAGCCAAAACACAATATATACAAAGATATACTCTTATTCCATTATCATCCATGATCATAATTACATAAATGACATTTATTTTGCAGTTCTTATTATCAAGAACCCATCCAAACATACTCATAATGTGATTCTTGAAGCTAAGAATCTTTGAAAAACATTCTAAGAACAAAAGCAGCGAACATTTCACAGTGGTCCAAATAAACAAAGACATTTTCGCTTCTCTGCTATCAAAATTCAAATTTTCATTTTTAAAAATGTTTTTTTTCTTGGTTCTCAATACAGGGTTTATTTCATAGTTTCAAAATTGAATTTCGTAATTATACAATTAAAAATTACATTCAAAATTATGAAAATTAATTTTAAAATCCCGAATTAAAACTTTAAACCCTATACAAAATAATAATGATTATTTCAGTGGTTAGTTTTTTTTGAAGTGAAGCAAAACACCAGTAGTGGTGATAATCATAAGAAGTTGTTGTTGTTGATGTGTTTTGTTATAATTATTTTGTAGTTATTATATCATTGAAAATAATAATACATTGAATCTTAAAGAAAAATTCATTTTGTTCAATTTTAGTTCAACCAAATACAAAGATATTTGTGCTAAATTTATTTCCTTATTTGAGTGTGAGTATAATAATGGATGTGAGAAGATGTAAAGTTTTTGTTCGATGTGTTCGATAATCGATATCGATTTGTTGATTTATATTTCCCTTTTTTATCTTAGTATATCCATCTATCCTCGACATTAACATTAAACATAATTGATTCGATTGATGTTTTAAAGAAATACAAAGAAAATAATTATTTTAATTTATTTTGTCTTCACATTAAAATTTTTTTTCAATTCATTATAACATGAACAGACTTGAATAAATGTTGAAAAATCTCTGAAAACTTATTTAATTGTTTTCGGCATTTCGACAACATTCATCAATGTAGATCATGAGAGAGTATTAACATCATGAAGATAATCAGTTTAACAATACATGAATGTTATGTTTTGATTTTATTTATGTGTGCATTTGATCTACATCATCATTACATGAACACATACGAACACATAATGCATTTTGAATGGATACAATTTATATTTAAATTGTGAGAAATTTCATTTTTCACAAAACATCTTTGTATTTCATTCATTCACTGACGAATAAAAATCATTAATTTTGTGTGATTGTTTTTGTATCCATTTTGACCGCAATCAATTTTTTTTTTTTTTTTTTTTTGAAAAAAAAATTTTATTAAATGAAAAATCACGAAATAATAAATCCAATGCTTATGTATATGTTTATGTGTATGGATTTCTACAAACTACACTTAATATTAGGTTGTCCGCAAAGTTCATTGCCGGTTAAATCATAGAAAATCATTGGAAAATCGGCAAAAACTTTTCGGACAACACACTAAAACATTACTGTTTTCACACAAATGCTTGCCATTTCACATTTCACATAAATTAAATGAAACTAGATCATTCGGGCTTGTGAATCCACATGTTTTTTTGTTTTGTTTTTATTGCTTGGCCTGATTGCTGTGTTCGTCTGTGTGTGTGAATGTAAAGTGTAATGATAATTGTATTTGCGTGAAACAAAATAAATAACAGTAGCAGCCAAGCAAGCTTTCATGTGAGTGCACATTGAATTATTAGTGTGTGTGCCTTATATAAGCCAATTCAATAAACAATAAACGATAATGTTCATTGTTGTCGTTTATTGTCCAGTTGTGTCAAAATATTTGCTTTTCTTTTGCATCCCCGTTTGTCATTTTATAAGAAGGTTGTCTGAAAAGTTTTGGCCGATTTTCATGTTGCAACTCTATCGGATTAAGCCGAATAAACTTTTCGGACAGCACCTAATATGTTGTTTATGGTTTAACCGGATTTTTTCCACAAAATTATAGATTGTACTTACTGCTGTTTGCAATTGTTATTTGTGCCTGTAAAGTATTTTTTTTTCTTAAATTTTTTATTGCCTCACGAAAAAATATGTTTCAAATAATATATTAATGTGGGTGTTTGTCCTACATTCGAAATGGTAAATTTTCCATTTCTTAAAACTGCCAATAATTCATTCAATTGATCGATTCATTTTTTCTTAGCTTGTTCAAGTCAAAAATCTAATTGGAACCATATTTTTTTCGTGAAAAATATTAGGTTGTTCGATAAGTTTTTGCCGATTTTCTCATCGATTCCCTACGATATAATCGGCGAAAACATTTCGGACAACCTAATTTTTTCTTTGATATTTTCTTAATCATTTTTGTCACAAATCTTTTTTTTTTTTTTGTTCAAATGTATCTGTGTGTCGTTAATTTGATGATATTTGTCTCAAAGAGAAAAACAAAAATTTGTCTTTTTATAAAAAGGTTATAACCCTTGAAGGTTCATCTTTTGAGACTCGTTTTTCTTGAGTGTATTATTGATAACCTAAAAACGAAAAATTTCTTAAATCGATTTATCTTAAATTGTTTCAATGTTTCATCGGGTTGCTATTGGTGGTGGTGCTAAATGATTTTCTAATTAAATGATTGGTTATTGGAAAATGCTTAGGCATTGATCTGTTGTTTTCCCCGAACCCCAGCACCACCACCACCTTGCCATTCTCAATCACTCGATAGGCTCCAAGAGGGTCAAAGAGTTCAAATGGGTTTTGATGGATTTTCTTCATTTCTCATTGCTCCTGCATTTGAAATCAATACTACCCATATACTACTGCTTCATTCAATTTGATTAAAAATAATTTATTTAATTGATTTTTTTTTCTTGAACCTGTAAAGCAACAACCAAATACAAACATTTTGTCATTTATATTTACCAAAAATTTTTGATTTTGATTAATGAATTTTTTTTATAGTTAGTATACATCATTTGATGTGTACCTATGTTCAGGTTAGTTCATTAATTGTTTTCACCTTCATTTTTCTGTTTAATGAAAAAATAACCAAACTCATTCATCGATTTTTTTATTCTGATGGAACATTTTGATTAATGAATCGAGATTTCTTGTTTATTTTTGCTTCTAAAAATCAAAGGGCTTTCTTTCATTCATAAATTCAAGTATTTCTTCAAATATATTGATTGTTTTGTGAATGAAATTGAAATTGAAATTTCAAAATTTGCTGTCAATTCGCTGTGATCGATCAAAATAATAATCATACACAATAAACATTTATTATGAATGAATTTTAATTTGTATTCAATTCAAAATTGATTTGCTTTATAATAATCATATTTTTCTTTATTTTAATCCTTTTATTTCTAGGTAAGCTGAACATTTTTTTCTATTCATTATTTATGATTTGATGTGGACAAATCTTAAATCTCGAGTCTTTGAATTTTGAAATCACGAATGTCATTGCGTAATCGTTGCATTCTCAAAAGCATCAATAATGGTATTTATGTTTGATCCATTCCTTATATTTTTTCTTGAAATGAACAAAATATTCTAGAGTTGTTTCGTTTTCTTTTGTCTGAAAAGAATCAGTGTATTGATTGATTGGTTCATTGATTTTTCTCTGTGTTTTATTTAATTTTTTCATCAATATTCAAATGATTATGCATTCGACGAAAAAAGACGTCTGAATTTGGCCAAAATGAGAAAATATTTATGTTTTCTTATATTTTGGCATGCCTTTATGTCACACAATTGATTCTGTTTTCTTCTTGGCCCTAAATTCGGGCCAAAGAAAGATTATTGTAACTATTGAAAAATACAATATATTCTCTGCTGATGAAATGAGATTCCGGAATATTTTTTTGGCGAATGTTATCCTGTTTTTTATTATTATTTTTATTTTGAATTTTATTTACTATTCACCATTGAAAAGTTATGCCTATTAATTTATAATAACGATATCAATAATAATAATGATAATAATAACAATAACAATAATAAACATATATCTATCCACATATTATTATTAGGTTGTTCGAAAAGTTTTTGCCGATTTTCCAATGATTTTCTACAGACATAACCGGCTAAAATTTTGCGGACCATAAATAATAGAATATATTCTGAATCGAATCATTATCGATTTTTTTTCACTGCTTTCATTTGGCCCAAATATCTATAAAATGAAATGTAAAAATCATCAAATACGTCTTGTATTATTATATGGGAAATGTATTTCATTTTCCATTTCATTTTCTTAAAAAAATGATTTGCATTGAAACATTACATTGAAATGCATTGTTTTATTCGATGCTTTTTTAGTGTGTTTGGTTTTCGTAAATATGCAATAAAATAGAGAGATAGATATTCATAGATGCTTTTCCATAGTTTGCTTTTGCCAGTTTTTCTTGTGTCTATGAAATGAATGGAAGCAACTATAATAAATAAACAAAAAAGTAAAAAAAAAGTAAAAATTACTTTTTCATTCATTTATTTACTATGTATACTATTTATTCATATGTTCAATTGTCTATTATCAACATATTCAAATAAAAGCAAAAGCAAATGAAAATATTCATTTATTTTTTTTAAATAAATGATACTTATTTATTTTACTTATTTTCTTATTTCAAGTTGTCCGAAAATTTCATTCGGCTTAATTAATTGAGTTGCTCATAAAAATCGGCCAAAACCTTCCGGACAACTAAATAATTATTTATTTTACTTATTTATTCAATTTTTTAAATTCCTTTAAATTATTTTCCTTCCATTCATTTAGATGTTGACAAAAAAATAATAATCAATTAGATTTTTTTTGCTTATTCACACATTTACACACATAAATATTGAGATTGATCAATTTGAAAAATTTTAAAGTAAAAAAAAACAAAAATCAATTTTTCATTGATTTTAATGTGAAAAATTTGGAATTCTCTCCTTTCTTTATCACCGTTAACCAATTCAGTTAGAATTGACAATTATTTTTATTAATTAGGTTGTCCGAAAAGTTCATTCCGCTTAATCTAATAGAGTTGCCGCATGAAAATCGGCCAAAACTTTCCGGACAACCGAAAAATTTATTTTCACCGTATATTCCAAGTGTGTTAGCGTGTCGTCTTTGACACATTTCCTGAGCAATTTATTCGGCAACCAAATTCTTGTACACTCAAAATTTTGATCGTAAGAAAAACGAAAAATTGTTCATTATAACCAATTATTTTCAATGCAAAATTATCGATTTTCAAACATTTCATTTTGGTATTGACGCGGTATTTTTCGATATTTTTATTTGTTTGTTTGATGACATTCAATAAACAACAATTACATTCAATTGATGACTTTATTTTTTAAAGGATTTATATTCATTTGTGAATGAAAGTGTAGAATATTGACAAATACACATCTTATTATTATCATTTTGGAGTGTTTCCTTACATCGGTTTCACTATCTGGTATTCAGATATTCGCTGTGATTCTCGTTCCAATATTTGTCTCCACATATTAGATTCTCCGTAAAGTTTTGGCCAATTTTCATGAATAATCATATTGATAATGCTGAATGAACTTTCAGGACAACCTAATAGTTTTGACATGGAATTTTTCACGAATGTAATTCTTTGACAATGATGAAATGATTCTCATCTTTGAATTTCCGCATTGTAACAGCTGCTGCTGTGATGCAGCACGCCTGCATATATGAATAATTTTCATCATCATTTTTGTCATATTTTGACATCGTTCATTCAACAATAACAACAGTAACAACCCTTTCAGGTTGAATTCAATATTTTCTATGATAATTTCTGACTTTCACAAGTTTTATCTATTTTTTTTATATTATTCGTTTGTTTGTTTGTTTGTTGTTTGCTTGGTTCATATTTCGTATCATTATTATTATCATTTTCATATTTCAACAACTTTCCATTCGTATTTGTTTAGTATTTTCGATAATAAAATGGTTGACGAATATAATACGAATAAATAAAAATGAATTTGGAAAAAAATATAACAGCAACTGCATATAATATTTAATGGAATCATACATTGGGTTGTCCGCAAAGTTTTTGCCCGGTTATATCGTAGAAAATCATTGTAAAATCGGCAAAAACTTTTCGGACAATCTAATATATTCTCCAAATATGAATATCAATTCAAGAATTTTTTTTGTGCCCAATTCTCTGATATGAAAAATATCCATTATTTCATTTTTATTTTTATTTATTTTCATTTCATTCATTTTTATTTTCCATCCAAATATGAAAATATATTGAAATTTATATGTATTCCAAATACACACTTTTTGCATAGATTGTCCGATTAGTTTTTGCCAATTTTCTCATGATTCCCTTACGATATAATCGGCTAAAAACTTTTCGGACAATCTAATACACACAGAGAGAAAATGTATAATAGCATTTGATGACAAACGATTTTCAAAATTTATTTTTATCTCCATTTCTCCCATTATCCCATTCCAAAGTTGGTGAAATTTGTTTTTTGTTGTTGCTTGCTGTTGCTGCTGCTCGCTTAGAGTCGATATTCGACAATGACAATCGGCCAAATAGAATTGATGATTATGAATATTATTGTTGGTGCCATTGTTTCATTCATTGTTCAATGATGGTACCAGAATTCAAACTATCAATTCTGGTCAATAATATTAGGTTGTTCCAAAAGTTTTTGTCGATTATATCATAGGGAATCATAAGAAAATCGGCGAAAACTTATTGGACAACCTAATAAATTGAAAATTTGATAAATTTGACAAAACAAAAACAACCCACACCAACATACATACATCAGTGAAAGACGAATTATTGAAACGAAAACATTTTACGACCAAAAATCTTTCATTTTTTGTTCAAAAATTCTCCAATTTGGACCCGAATATTCTAAAAATTTTGGCCCCAAAACGATATACATGAAACCAACATGTGTCTATTTTGGTTTCTGTCGAATCGATGATTGAATATGTTTTTATATTTTCTCTTTTTCAAGAAATTCTTAGATAGAAATCTGAATGTTTCTACGTCAGTAAAATTTTCTTCGATCGAAATTTATGCAAAATTTTTATCTCTATTTTTTCCCCTGATTCTCCCATCACTTTTAATGATTTTTAATCGATTATTTTTCTTTTTTCGTTCATCGTAGTAATAATAATAAAAACACTTGAATTTAAATATTAAAATATGCATCAGAGATGCTTAGGGCCCAGCAGGATTGAGTGGTGGTGGTGGTGGTGGTAGTTAGGGCTCCCAGTGAACACCTTCCAAAGTGCAATGTTATTTTTAAATTTTTGGAGAAAAAAAATTCGATTATTTTTTCTTTGAATTTTTCATATTTTTTTTTTTTTTTTTTTTTTGAAGATTTCAATTAATTCTCTCTTTGAAATAATGAAATTTTCTCATTCATCATTTTTGTTAAGCCTTTACTGCCATAATTTCGGGGCCCATTCAGATTTTTCTCGGGCCTTATTCTCTATTTTTGATATTCAATCATATGATAATAACGAAATTTTCGGGTATTTTCGAGCACACACATTTCAGACGTCAATTGTTTGCTACTGCTGCTGCTGCTGCTTGAATGATGTATTGTTCTTTATTTTTGAACGTTTCAAAAAATTTCTATTAAAAATTTATTCTTCAAGTTTTCAATATTAATATTAATATTATTATTTTATCAAAAATAAATTCATTTTTTGAAAATAATTTTAATGATAATCAATTTTTGAATTATTTAAAAAGATTATTTGAAATTATTTTGAATAAATATAAACAGTTACACATAAAATTTTGTTTATTAATAACAACAAAATTTCATAAAATATTAGGTTGTCCGAAAAATTTTTGCCGATTTTCAAATGTTTTTCAATTAGAAAATCAGCAAAAACTTTAAGGAAAACCTAATATAATAAAAAATCTTAGATAATTTCATTTTAAGAAGAGAATAATTCGAATCAATTTTCTTAATTTTTTTTATTTTTGGATCGAAAATTTCAAAATTTATCTTCAATTTCATCGCCTTATATAATGGCACAATGCACATGATTGATTAATTTGTAAAAAAACGTACATATTTAATGTGTCGACATTGATAATTTGTTTTGTTGTATATAATTATCAGTTTCTTCGTCTTTTATTTTTTTGTTTCAAATCAATCAATCAAAATGGGAGAAAATCTGTTAATTTCTTATGTAATTTGAATGTAATTGCATTTTTCATTTGAGATTTTTTCTCAAAGATTTCTTCAATGTTTTCTTACATTCATTGATCATTTTTCTTTATTTCAAATCTTTGTATTAGGTTGTCCACAAAGTTCTTCCCGGTTATATCGTAGAAAATAATGGTAAAATCGGCTAGAACTTTTCGGACTACCTAATATTTGAAATCTTTGAATAATGTTTTAGCACGTTTTTTCCCTTCATTTCAATCACAAATCACATGTTCTATATTTCAATTGACCCTCACATTTACAGTTGATTCAAAAATCGATCTGATATCGATATTTTGACCTCAAAATCAATCAATAATTAATAATTTATGGAAAATTTTTTTTATCAATTTCAATCCAGGCGCTATTTTGTTCAGAAAAAATCCATGTAGGTAGTAATCCATTTGGATTTCTAAGGCATTGAATATTATTGCATAAGATTATCCCATTATCTATCTATATGTGTGTTCACATTATATTTATGAGTATTTACGCCTTCGTTCTCATAAATTTTATTCCAATTCTAGAATTACGATCAAATCGTTCATTCAAACGATTTTTTTGTTTGACGGCGTTGGCGTCTCACAAATATTTATTGATATCGATTATATAAATTATCAAATTTTTTACCTTAATCTCAATGATAGTCGTTAGTTATATATATTAGGTTGTACGAAAAGTTTTTGCTGATTTTCCAACGATACAACCCTGCAAAAACTTTTCGGACAATCTAATATTTTTATTTTGACTCGATCAATTCATTCATTTGAATTCATTTTTTGTCATTATTTAAATTTTGTCGCTGCTTATTATTTCGAAGAAAAACAAAAATTCACATTAAAACATTAAGAAAACATCCTTAAAAACAATAATCATTATAATGTTATATTGTTGTATATAAAATCGATTATCGATCAAATAAGAATAAAAAATATAGTTCATACAAATGCAAGCATAGTCAATGCACATAACCCGCATTTCACTGTTGTTTATTATTATTATTATGGCTCCCAAAAAACGCCCAGTAATCATATGAAGAAATTGTTTCTTTTCTTATTTGATTTTATTTTGTTTTCATCAACATTTTTTATTGTGTCGTTGTTGATTACTGTATGGCATCCTTTTGTTTTTGCTTTGTGTTTGTTGTATTCGTTAATAAGCGAACATTAAAGCAGTAAATAACATTAAAATCTTGAGGAAAAATAATGATTTCACGACTAGAACACATTGAATTGTACAAACGAATTTCCTTCCATTCGATCGATGTGGAAACTTTTTCGTTTTCAATTTAAGAAAGGATTCTTCAGCTCTCAGTATATATTTTGGGTTGTCCGAAAAGTTTTTGCCGATTATATCGTTAGGAAATCATTGGAAAATCGGCGAAAACTTATCGGACAACCTATTATTTTTCACAGTTGAAATTATTGTTCTTTATTTTGTGATTAATATTCTTCAATCGAATCGTAAACTTGTCAACAAAAATATGTTCAAATTGTGAAATACACAAACAATATTTCTGTTTTTTTTTCGATTCGCCTGTACCAAATATTGATATTGATTTCGATTTTTTCAATTTCAATTTGTTTGCTTTCTTTTTTTTCAATCAATTTAACTCTTCGGTTCACATATATAATAATAATAAATATATGTCCATTCGGTGCATGTATGCTTCTGCTGCCTACACATCGATTGAGTAAGTTTTGGGGTAAAAATTTTTCAATTTTTCCATGAAAATAATCGAAGGAATCATATTTACTTCTCTCTGATTCATTCTGCAATCAAAAAAAAAACCTTTGCACTGATCAATATCTTATTTCATTCGAAATTTATTTATTTTTGAAAAGAAAAATTATTATTTCATTAGTTATTATTTGATAATATTTATTAACATTACAGACACAACTAAATATTTGATGTTTCATATTATAAAATTTTATTTGATTTCAATTTATATTTTTTTTCAAAGCAAACGACCTTTGATAATTTTCATTTTATCAGTTTTTTCCTTCAAATTGAAATTCAAGAAATGGTCACCGGAAATTTTTTCTGCTCAATACACACACATTGATTAGTATTTACCTGTGTGATTAACGTAATATGTTCTATATGCATACACACGCAAACATACTCTTGCCTTCATATTTGTATATCGATTTGATGACAGATTTTTCCGAAGTTTTTCTGTCGAATATTAAAAAAAAAATCTCATTAACATAATGCAATCACAATATGAATGAATGAGAGCTGTACGAAACAAAATTACGTATTTGATTAAATTTACATTGAATTTTCGAATATTAAAATAAGGTGATGACATTCGATTTTCGATATAAAATGAAACTAATTTTAATATTTTTTTTGTCAAAGAATTTTCGGTTATACGACGGCTACCTACACATTTATTGTGGGCACACACGCATTTATATAATTTCCATTCAGATGTTCCATATAGAAATGTATGTCGTCTTCAATATGTTTTGATTAACATCACAAATCTAAATCACATTAATTACTGAATTATTTAGTGATTAGATAATAATAATAATAATAATGACAATAATTCAATTTCATTCACATTGATTTAAAATTTACAAGTCATTAAACATTGCGTTCACTTGTTATTATAGATTGTTGAAATTCTTTCATTGTTATTCTAGAAAGATTGGAAATAGTCTTTCAATTAACCTTTCAATTCAATCAATCAATCTATGTGATTAATAAAGCTGACATTGACATTTATTCATTTTGTGTGTCATTTGATAATTTTGACTTTTTGAATGATAATTCGACTAAACACTAAATCAAACGACATCGAAATTGACAATCTAATTAATTTATGAATGAAAATGGATAAATTGATGATGATGATGATATTACATATGTTATGTATCAATAAATAATTAATTATATTAATGATATAAATTAATAGTTGATATATTATTTATATGTGAATACATGTTTGATTGAATTGTAATTTATATATTTTTTTTGAGCAATAATCAAGCACCCCATCAAAAGCATTACCTAAATCGATACAAGTTCTACTATTTCCAAGATTTATCTGGTCAATTAGTCTTAATTAGTGTAAGATCAGTCTGATTTAGTTTCTGATTAATATTTGCCCAAACAAATAATCAGAAAAAAAGGGTCAAAAAAAAATTTCAATCAAAGATATTTATTTTTGATTTCTTATTAAGTTTATATGTCATGTTTATTACTGTATGTATGTAACCAGTAATCAAATAAATATATCAAAAAAAATCCATTTCCTCATTATTATTATTTGTATTGACTTATTTAACCAGATTTCGCTTGAAGGTATTTTTTGAGTTCGAGACCAATAAACTTAATGTGGCTGTCATTTAATCTTTTTTCATTTCATTTTGTTTAATTTGTTCACAAACATCGTACTAGACATCTAGAATACTAATAATAATTTATTGATGTTAATGTTGTTTGTCGATGATCGACAAACAATTCTTTCTTGACATAATCATTGATCGGTTTGATGTTTGAGCTCAATTAATTTCTTGAAAAAATCTTCAAGATATTCTGGTGGCATTAAATTCTGCTAGATGTATCATTTGAATGTGCTTGTTGATGATTATCACCGAAAAGAATTGATAGAATTCTAATGGTTTCATGCCATTGAAATTCTTCTTTTCTGCCATTGAGAATTGAATAAATTATTAATCATTTTTTTATATGAATTATTTCTAAGCAATTCTCGAAAATAAATCAATAAATCATTGAAAGTCGATAGCAGCAGCACGTGATCGAAAGATCCACCGTATATATTCATCGTTAACATAATTTTGATATATATTATTCAAACAATTCAAAATATATTCATTTCAACCATTCTAATGTTTCAGTGCTCTTATTTTCCATGTAATTTTCAATGATAATTATTATCATTATTATTTGTCATCATTGTCCACTGATTTTCAATGATAATGATTATTCGAGCAGCATTATTATTCGCCGAAGTTGTTTTTATCTCAGTCCAAATGAATTTTTTAAATGTAGAACACTAATTATTACAAATCTGAATCAAATTTAATTATATAATCCATTATCTATGATTATCTATTATTATTATTGTTTTGATTATGTCCTAAAATTGGTCTATTGTGTTCAACATTATTATCTCACAAAAAACACTTTGAGACACTTTTTTTTTGTTTTATCAAATTATTTATTCAAGCAAATTTGCCCAATTGGAATTTCGGATCATTCGGAAACCAACCAATGCACATATATATTGGTTTCATACACATATGTGATATTTATATTTGCTCACGTATCCGTTGATTTGCCAAATAATCACAAAGAAAAATCATTGAATAATCACACAAATATTTGCCCCTGTCATATATTTAGGTTGTCCCATAAGTTCTTGTCGTTTTTCGAATTAAAAAATTTCTTTAAAAATGGCAAGAACTTATGGGACAACCCAATACATTTTCGATATAGATACATATAATCACGATATTTTCATTATGTTTAACTAATAAAAATTATCATTTCAAATATTTGATTTGATTTGATTTTTACAAATAATTCCATTCATTTATTTCTTTGATTTAATCAAACCAACTTTTTTGATTTGATTTGACTTCTTTATATTTGTTTGTCTGTCGAGCTTTATTCAAGCAATATTCAATGGAAGAATAATTGGTTCACGATTTTGTTTCTTTTGATTTCTTAAAGTTCTTTGAACAAGTTCAATTCATCATCATTTCTTTTCAATTATACAATATTTCTTCTATTCATCATTTCATTTTATTAAATGAATGTGAGCAATGAACAAAATCATAAGGAAGAACAAATCGAAATGAAATGAAAAGAAATAATTACAATCAAATAAATGAAATGTTTTTCAGCCAATGCATTTCATCAGTAGGAGAATATGTTTTTTTTCGAGTGAATGTTACATAATCATTACTCGTATGTTTTCGCATTTATATTATAGACATTCACATTCAGAAGCATTGAAAAATCAACTTTAACATTTGATAATTATGATGATTGAAATTCTCAAAATAAATAAGTAAAGCCAATTAATTCTTATAAGTAAAAATTCAAATTCTCTAATATTTGGACAGGTTTATCCAATGATGATGGCAGAAGCAGTAGCATTCGTGAATTGCGCATCAGTTTTCTCTCTAATTGAAATATATTGAGTTAATCAATCAGTAATTTCTTCTGAAAATGAAAATATTTACCAAATTTTCATCAATTAATAGTGTCACACATATTCACATAGATGAATATATCTTAGGTTGTCCAAAAAGTTCATTCCGATTAATCAATAGAGTTGCTCATTAAAATCGGCCAGTACTCATCGGACAACCTAATTCGATATTTTTACTGATAATCATCATCATCCAAACTTATAATTATTTTATTATTATCATCGTCATTTGTTTGCCTTGAAGCCATTCGTTTTTTCATTATTATAAAAGACTCGTAAGGTCATCAAATTCAAATTTATTCGAATAGCATGCAAAACAACAAATTAACCTTTACCTTTGAATTTTTTTTTTTTTTTTTGAATCAAATGATAATAACACATAAATTGAATCAAAATAATTCAAAAGGCTATACTCCATGGTCAAATGTTGTTGATGAGTGATGTGAATGTGATGCGACAAGTTTTCTTCTATTTTCTCTAAGTTAACCAATGAATGACCAGAAATGAAATCGATGCTCATGTTTGGACTTGACTTGTATATGCAAGCACAACTTACTAGTCATTTGTTTCTCTTTTCTCATATCTTAATAAATGATAATGATGATGATTATAATCATCATCATCAGATGATGATCATGAGCATCACCAATAATGAATGGTTTCTTCGAAGCGCATCATCTTGTTGCTCAAATGCTCCTGAGCTTAAGTCCAATCTTTCTTTCTTAAAATACATCGGTTCGTTCACATCGAAAGAAAATTTGCCAAGTTTTCATTATTCAAAAAAAAAAAAAACATTTGATTGCTGTGTGTGTGTATTAATGCTTTAATTGGTTTGCTTTCTATTTGGTTGTCCGAAAAGTTCATTCCGCTTAATTATATAGAGTTGCCACATGAAAATCGGCAAAAACTTTTCGGACAATCTAATATTTTAGTCCATTGTATTTCAATGCTGATGTCGTTTTTTTTCTTAGTTACAAAACACAATTCATTTTGTTAATGAATCAAATGAATTGTGCAGAGGGTTGCTCTCTTCGACATTGCTCACACATTCACTAATTTTTGATTTGAAAATAATCAAAAAATGGATTTTTCGAGTCTTTCGAAAATTACATCTGGCCATCATCCATCGTTATTATGATTAAGTTTGGGCAATAGCAAAGTATGATGGTGGTGGTCATGGTGGACATTTTGTTTTATGATTATTTTACTTGTGTTTATTACCATTGCAATTATTATGGCTTCACATTGAAACAAGCTGCATTCAAGTGTGTGTGCTTGTGTAAAGCTATCTACCATCATTGTTTTTGGTTTTGTTTGTTTCATTATTTCATTATCTTAAAGCACTCGAAGAATCTCAAAATTGTTGCATCATTGTTCTACATTTGCGTATGTGTCATTTAATACTTTTGTTTTTTATTTTGGTCTGAATTTTTGCTTGATCAAAGTAAATTCATGATATGTGATGTCACTGACATTGGTCATAGCCTGGATCACGCAACCCTTACTACACGCAATTTATTTGAAATTCTTCGATTTGATTTCACTTGGGTTTCATATGTCAATGATCAAATCCTTTGATGCTTTATATGATCAAAAAGACTCGGAATATTTATTCGAATCCAAAAATTCGTGAATTGAATTCATCAATAGATGTAAACCATACACAAATAAATAAATGTTTGACAAACATGCGAAGATAAATTGAGTGTCATGCACATGTATAATAAAATGTATTAAATATAAACCAGAAAAAAGGGGTCACCACCTACCAATTCACATATATATCAATTGGCTTAATAAATAATTTTCCCAAATGAACGATGACCACAAAATGATTAATTTGGCCAATTGTTTTTCTATTTGATATTCTTGTTGTTATAATGATCATTTTTCAAGTGTTTGTCTTATGTTTGTCGTTTGGTTTCTTATTATCAAAACAATTTTTTTGATAAGAAAATCTCAGAACTACTGCACATAGGATTATTGTTTTTGTTTGTTTGAAATGAATTCAATGATTTCAAATGAATGAATCAAACAAACAAACAACAAAGCAGCCATCGAAAATAAAACTAATGACTTGAAATGAAGACCAAGAAGAATGGAAAATTTGAAACTTCAAAGGTTCTTTTCTCCAAGAAAATCTTAAGTGTATGAGCTGGGTGATATCTGATCCCTAGCAAGACAATGATGTCGATTCGCTACTTCGATTGCTGCTGCTGTCATTGTCATTATTATTATTATTATTTGGTTGTCCGAAAAGTTTTTGCCGATTTTTCAATGATTATCTAACGATATTACCGGCGAAAACTTTGCGGACAACCTCTATATTTTCATTTCAATTGATTCGAGTTTGGCACTTTTTCTCGGCCCGACGATGATTCAAGTTTTTCCATTTCTTATTTCGAAGATTCTGTGGTGATACTTTTTTTATTCTTGTTTTGTCAGTTGTGTATTGTTGTTGTTGTCCATTAATCTCTATTGTGTATTATCATTGTCGAATGTGTGTGTGTGTGTCTATTCCGGTACAAAACACTGAATGCGAGAAAAACCAAAACAATACAATTCAAATACAATAAGCGATGACATGAGACATAAATATCAATCAATCTCATGAAAGAAATAGAAGAAAGAAAACAAAAAATGTTTTGCTAACCATACGAATGTATCCAAAGAATTTATTATTATTTTCAATTGACAATTTTTGAATTTTATTTTTTATCAAATGGACATTCAACGACAACAACAACATTCGACTATTATATGTTTTATTCTTAATTCAATTTACAAACAAATAAATACAAATACACAAAACAACAAAAAACTTTCAATGGCCTTGTTCTTATTCTTATTATTCTTCTTGAGTTTTTCAAGTTTCTTAAGTTTTTCTTTGTATTAAAATACAATTAAGTTGTTGTTTCATTGTTGTTCGCACTCTTCTCATCTCATCACCACCACCACCCAAAGATCAATGAGCAAAACAATATTTTTTTCCTTTGAACAAATTGTTTTGATTTCACATTCATTCAATTCAAATGCATCTTTTATATACTTGGGCTAAATTTAGTGATAATTGAAAGCTTTCTAAGAAACAAAAGTGTTGATAACAATTGTGAATCATACAATCACATACATTGTATTTAAATATATGACTAGTTCCGCTCTACTGGTCATGTTTGTAACCGCTAGTTTCGGTTTCGCAAGTTTACATTGTTGTTATTCAAAGGTATTTATCCGTAAATTTGTTTATTTATTCAAGAAAATTCAGATAGGATAATTAAGAATTAATTAAGAAATTAGAACACCAAAGAAGTATTTTCTTGAATAATTTATTTCAATTAAACTGAGCACTTTAAGTCTATGAGTTTGAATCTTAGTTTTCCTTGGTTCTAGTGTTATTCCAAGGAATATTTTATTAGCTTTTTCTTTTCAAAAATTTACCTTTGCCTAATTCATTCCTGGAATTTTTCAACAATTTTTTTCAAATAGAAATGGACCAAAGTCCTTTTGTTGACCGAAAACGATTCACACATTCAAATTCAATTATGTTTGTTGAATGATGAGATTTATTAGGTTGTCCGAAAATTTCATTCCGCTTAATCAATCGAGTGTTGCCACATGAAAATTGGCCAGAACTTTCCGGACAACCAAATATATTTTCTTTAAAAAATGAATGAAGATTTACTATTTACAATAAGGGACAAATAATAGCGAATACGGTCGAATGAATATTGAATAAATTACTTTTTTCATTTCATTTCGTTAACTCTGTGTGTGTATCAATTGCTCTTTGTGTTCGTCTTTATTCCTTTTTGTTTGTTTGTTGCATCTTAAATAATTCTTAAAGAGGAAATATAATTCGATTTCGAATTCGATATTTTGTCCTCCTTCGGCAGAATTGTCATCGAATGGGCGTGTGCATGCGTCGGTGTGTGTAGTCCTAGGCCGCTTTGGTTTTTTCAAATGTCTAAGTTTGTGTGTGCTTGCAGAGGCGTTAATAAAATGATTTTATTTTCTTTAAAAATGAAATCAGATTAATCTGATTTCATTTTTTTTTTATTATTCTCCGTATTTCATAAGTTTCATCTTTCTACTTTCTTCATTATTCTTATTATTTTCTTACATATATCAAACATCTTCAAGAAAACGATCGAATTTTTTTTTTTTATTTTCGTTCGTTCGCTTTTTTGTCTTTGGCTCCCTTGCCTCCAGTTTCGGTGCCTTCTCCAAATCCATCATCAAATTTCTTTCATTTGAGTTTGAAACAAAACAAAACAAAAATAATTTTTAATTCATTCATTCATTTTCTTAAGAAAATTTTCTTATTCAGTTCAGTTAAATGATTAAATACAGTACCATAGACTTACGATTCCACACACAATACACATTCGTTTATTTGGTTCGAAGAAATTCGATCGTTTTCAACCAGAAATTGGATCAAATTTGTTTTTGTTTTCTTTTTGTTTGTTTGACTTCCCCCTTTGGGCCCGACCACACCAGACCAGAAAAATTGCATTAATTCTTCCCAGTATTATCTTTCCAAACAATCATATATGATGAATGTGCAATAGAAATATTCGGATTTATTACTTCCGTTTCGAATATTATTATTATTATTACTTATATTTATCAATGAATATCAATTGTAATCGATGTTTTGGGTAGCCGAAGTCGTCCATAATTTTTCGGATACAATTGACATTAATTATTATTTTCAAAATTCCCCAGCAAAAAAAAAAAAAAAATTCAAAATTTGATTTGTTACGAATTCATTCATTTTATCGGGGCCAAAGTTTTTCCCTAGAAAATTTTGGGCCAAATTAAAGCCCTCACATTTTTCCATTTTTTTTGAAATTTGGAAGGAATTTTTTTTTCAAAAATCCAAAAACTTTTTAGACATTTTTTTGAGTTCGCTCAAAATAATTGTTCATACCAATTGAATTATGATGAAATATTTTGGGGTCGTCCCATAAGTTCTTACCGTTTTTTGAATTGAAAAAATGAAAAAAAACGGCAAGAACTCATGGGACAACCCCAAAATATTTTCATTCATGAATCAAAACTAAATGAAATTAAACAAATTTTTTTAAATGTTCAAAAATTCACATTTTTTCGAGCTGTTCTATTCGTTGATGATTCCAAACCATCCATAATTTCATATATTTAGGCCATGCATACAATTATTTTTTTAGATTGTCCAAAAAGTTCTGGCCGATTATTCAATAGAGTTGCCACATGAAAATCGGCCAAAACTTTACGGACAACTAAGGATAACTAAAGATAGAAATAATCAATTTTCACATTTTTTTCTCGTTTTTTGTGAGACAAATTTGTCATTTTTTTTTCAATGGTGAAATTTACATTAAAATTGCACTGAAACAAAAATGTTTAATTCAATGTGTTTGACCATTGTATGACCTTGATGTTTATAATTTGTTTGTTGGCTTCAAATTTCATTTGTTTTTTCATTCATTTTGTTGACAAATAATCATAATAATATTAGGTTGTCCGATAAGTTCTTGCCAATTTTCTCATCATTCCCCAACGATATAATCGGCTAAAACTTTTCGTACAACTTAATATTATTAATAATGATGACATTATTCCATTATCATAATCATCATCATTCAAATCATTTATCAGTCAAAATGATTTTTGTTTTGTTTTGTTTTATTTTGTTTATTTAATCATCCATTGATGTTGATGATATATGATGTCAATGGACAAATTATGTTTGTTTGATTATTTAGCCAAGTAAATTGAGATCTAATCAATATAATTCATTCGAAATATTATATTCTTATATTGATAATACAATCAGTCATATTTTGGGCTGAATCATTGCGCAATCGTTCATTATATTAGGTTATCCGGAAAGTTTATGCCGATTTTCAAATGATTTTCTACGATATAACCGGCAAGAACTTTCCGGACAATCTAATACAATTCAGTTTACGGAACTCGATCGATAATTGAATATCAATCTATCAATATCCAGTGATTTCAATTTTCAAATTTTCAAAATTGTTTAATGGACAATAAATGATCGAATTGAAGAGAAGAAAGCCATGAAAATCATCGAAATTGTTTTCCATAATCCTTTATGAACGTATGAGAACATTTGGTAGAATGTTCAATGAACGTCGATTCCTTGAATCTGATTCTCGACATGTTCAATGCCCGAATGATTTATGTTGTTTTTCTCTATGTTTCTGTTTCGCCGCTTGTCTTTAAGATGTCTTAAGATGGTTTGAATGTTTGTTCAGAGTTTTTGTTTGTTTTTGGATCTGAAATTTCATTCTAAGAAAATACCCCATTCACCCATTTTGCTCATAAATTTCACTTATTTTCTTCTCATTGATTCAAAGTGATCATGAGTCTATTCACATGAAACAACAACATTTACAAAACACATCTAAACGATGATTATTATTACAAGTGACAAGACAATTGAACAACGCAATCAAATTCAATTTTCGAGGTGTATTGCATTTATCATTTGTATAATTGAGAGCCATTCAACACATTCATACAGACATTGCTTTAACCACTAATCAATTTTATTTTCATTATTTGGTTGCAATTCAATACCCATTCAATGTGTGTGTGTGTATGTGCAGCATGTTTCAATTGTGATGCTAATTATAAATGACTATTTTCAACAACAAATTGATTTGTAAACATAAATACTTAGTCATCATTATTTCAAAATGAATGAAATATTTCATTTTCATTCATTTATGTTTAATGATTAATTTTTTTTGAAATTATCATTATCAATATATTATCCTTTACATGTTTCATATATCACATACTATTTCTTCTATTTGATTACTTTCAAATGAGAATCACTCTTCTCTCTCTGATTGCCCATTAAACATAATCAAATGTGTATGCCTGTTGGCTCTCTTCATTGTCCATTTAGTTTTCTGTGTATTTTTCAATCATTGATTCAATTTTTTCATTGGAATTTTTCCACTTTTGAAAAAAAAAATCGATTTCTGGCCAAAAATTCTTTGAAAAACTTTTGCTGGTGCCAGAAAAAATTCCATTATTCTGTTCATCAAAGAAAATTTTTAAGCCAAACTTTTTGTGAATATTTCTGGCTCCGAAAAATTATGAAAAATTACCGGCCAAAAATTAGTTCATGTTTGGTTGTTGCTGTTGCTGTTTGGCTGGTGAATGATGTTGGGGCGCCAGCGGATTCAAAATTGTTCAATTGAAATCGGATATTGTAACTTTTTATTTTTGACTATTCAAAATAAACAATTTTCAGAGCCAATTTTTTTTGGGTGCATTTAATTTTATTTTAATTGCATTCAATTCACTAGTAGTGAATCGGTCAAACTATGCCTTAATGGGCCGAATACATTGAAAAATGCACACAGGAAATATATAAACAAAATATCAAAAATAAAAACAATACAAATACAAACACATTTAATGTGAATTTCTATTTGTGTGAATTCGATTTCGAAAAGTGAAAATGTATATTAAGTTGTCCGAAAAGTTCTGGCCGATTTTAATGAACAAATCTATTGATTAAGCGGAATGAACTTTCTAGACAACCTAATATATTTTAATAATAATAATTTTCTACATGAAAGAATTTGGAAGAATATAAAGATTTCTAAAAATATATATTTCTAAATTCTATGCTCGTTTTAAGCCCAGCGAATTTTGAAAAAAAAGGATGCACGTGTCTGGTTTATGAAAGGGAAAATTTTCCATTTTAATGACTTTTATTTCATTTTATTTCGGAAAGATTGCTCATTTTCTCAACTCATTCACTAACCAGAAATCCCATTTGAATCATTTCATCTGTTTTGCAGAGAATGCACAGAGAATGAAAAAAAAAACGTTTCAATTTAATTCTTCAATTACATTCAATTCTACTGAATTCCTAGTCTAAATAATGAAAATGATTTGCCCAAAATTCATTGAGCTAGGAACTGAGTAAATTCTTGTGTATTTTAATGTTTGATACCCTAGAAAAAAGTGTTTGATGTTTGTTGGTGTGTATTTGAAATGCGATTTTTTCACAGCCCATACATTTCTCTCATACATTATATCATATTTGAGTATAATGTTTGTTTGTTTATTTTGTTTTTGATTTCATTAATTAACGTTTATCATTATTATTATTATGTGTGTGTTTTCACATTCATTTATTTCACACTATTTTATTTTTCAAACACTAAACACAAATGTTAAGATCACTGGAATTAAATTAGTTTCACTGATATTCATTTAGTCGACAGTCGAAAAAAATTCTTTGAAAATTATTCGAGGTATGAATTCCACTTTGATTCCTTTGATCATTTAATGTGTATTTATAAGAGTATTTTAAGTATTTAATGCATCTTAAATAAATGAAATGAATGAAAATGGAAAAAACAACTATTTATCATTTTTTTCGCTTTACATTCATTTGAATGTGTTCGAGATTCTTTAATTTGGTTGCTTGGTGCCTGTAAAACACAAAAAAATTCCAAAAGAAATACATTTGACAACAGTCATATGTTCGAAGAAAGTGTTGAACCTTGATTCAGGTTTCATTATCACAAATGAACTAACTAAGAACAAAGTAAAGAAGAAGAAGAAAAGGTCTTTTGATAATCAAATTAAATAAGAAAACACACACATACACACATTGAAACTCTTTTTTCTTATTGAAAAATTCCATGTGTTTATGTGTCTTGTGTGAATGGTTTAACTTCAATGCAAGTCAGCAAAATTGCAAAATTTGAATTTAAATTTTTATTCGTGAATGAGAATGATGCTTTGCAAAACAAAGAGAGAGACAGATGGAAACATCACACACACAAGCATCACATGTATTCATTCATTTCGAAAACACATCCAAGAATCAAAGCCATATAATTAAATTTTTTATTTTTTACTTTTTTTTGTGTGCAAATTTCAATTTCTTAATATATTAAATAACAATCAAATGTCAAATTTTCTTACTTCTCCAACATTTTAATGAATGATAATGTAACGCGATGTATGTATGTGTTCAGCGGAGAAAATAATAATTCCTCGCTCTGGTTTCATGATGAATTTATATTTGAGTTGCTAGCGTATTTAGATGTTCACAAGATTGTAGATATTTTTGCAGTGAAAAATGATTGAAAAATTAAATCATCATAATCATAATTATGATATGATTATGATTGTTCTTGTGGTGGTATATGCTATTCTTAAATGATCATCATTTGATAAATAATAAGGGCCATGATGATGATCGATTTTCCAAGCCAAGAATCACCGAAAATGCAACTACATATTACATTCTGGCCTCGAAAAATTTCCTTCCAATCTGTTCACATTATTATATGAATGTGCACGTGTCGAATTTCGATTTTCGATTAAAATTTCAATCCTTTATCTCTCCAATGTCTATTCTCTGGCCACTATTACGTAATATTCAAATTAAATTCTTTCCATTTTTCCCATTTTTTTCATCAAATGATTTACGATTCAATTTATTATCATTTTTCGAAAATTATTTCAAATTCTATAAACGCATCCATTCAGAATAATGATATTTGAAAAATGAAAATATTCATTTGTCAGCGTGTGTGTGTGTGTGTTTCATGTGACATTGGACTTAGGAATAAATTCATAAATTCATTTTACATTAAGAATTGAAGTCAAAGAAATAAATTAAATGATATTTGCATTCAAATTGAGTTTCAACACATGAATTCATCGCATTACAAACATATAAAGGAATTGATATGATTAATTTCGTTTGTGTCGATGATTCTTATTTTCCCCACTTTGATACCAAGAAAAATTCAAAAAATCAAATTGAAATAAACAATAATATTAAAGGTTGTCCGAAAAATTCTGACCGATTTTCATGAACAACTCTATCGATTAAGCCGAATCAACTTTTCGGACAGCCATATAATAAGGGAATAGCAGCATAACCAATTCCGATTCGTTTCGCTAGATTTATTCGTGTGTGTATGAGAAATCTGAATCGAAATTCATCGAAATTTCTTCCCATTCTCCGTGTTCCCGAGAAAAATTCATCATTTTTCTGTCTTTTGAGCCATTTCACATTCAAGTATTTTCTTATATTTTTTTATTATTATTCAATTCCAATTCTTTAATTCATTTCTTAGGAAAAAAGAAAAGAAAAATTCATTTCATCACAAATTTGGCCTCTGGGTCCTTATATTCATGGACAATTTTTTATTATTTTTTTTCTGGTTCATACTTGAAATATCCGATGAATGAAAGATCAAAATTCATTGGAATTGATAAGATACATTCAGCCATTCATTCATTCAATTCACCAAAAATCTTAAATATCTTAGACTAAAAAGAGAATTAAGATATTAGGTTGTCCGAAAAGTTCATTCTTTTTAATCAATCTAGAGTTGCCACATAAAAATCGGCCAAAACTTTTCGGACAACTTAATAATATACCAGGAAGAATTTTTTCCACTTAAAAAATTTATTCAAATAATTTTCATTTTCACTTGCTACTGGTTATGCACTAATACACAGCCAGCCACCGTTGATTCATGAATTTCATTGGCGAAATTCATTTGCTTTTCATTGCTCCCATAAACAATTCAAATCATAAATGAAACATCAAAAAATTCATTTACTCTTATTATGTTAGTTATCAATTGGCGTTAATTTTCAATCAAGAATCAACTGAATAATTGTAACACACGCATCAACATTTGATGATGTAACAAAAAAAAGTTTTCTCCAAACAATAATAAAGTCAATTCCGTCCATTGTACATGTGTGTGTATTTGAATGATTTTGACCTAAAAAAGAATGATTGAAAATGGAAAGTATATGTGCATCCATTTATGTATGTACGATATATAATATATATAAATGGATTTTATTCATTTTGTACAAATTATGCCCATAATGTTTTTATGTGAGATAAGATAAAATATTATTGTATGAAATAGTTTTGTTGCTAATGGTGAATAATGTTTGATGGATGCTGATGAATGGATGGATGGTGAATGAATGTTACACACATTCAAAATTTCATCAAGTTTTATGATCATTTTTGAACTGAGACATTTCAATTAAAAAAAATGATTTGATGCTATCGATAATTTTTCGATTAATTATGCAATGACACTCGTTTATCTTTTAATCTTAATCCGATTAAAAATACTAATTTTATTTTAATTTGTTTTAAATAATTACAGTCGATGCACAGCTAACAGCACATCATCAACAATATTTTAAAATAATGCCACAAAATGAAGTGAATGTGATTGAAGGTGGTTCAGTATTACTGCAATGTGTTGTCGGTAATCAACGTGGTCCCGTTCAATGGGCTAAAGATGGTTTTGTACTTGGTTATGACCGTAGTATACCTGGTTTCCCACGATATTCGATGAATGGTGATCCAAATCTGGGCATACACAATCTACGTATTGTTGATGCACGTAATGAAGATAACGGGGAATTTCAATGTCAGGTACTTTTGGTCAATTAATTTATTAATTCATAATTTAATCAAATGTCTTTCATCAACAAAGGTTGGTCCTGGCGGTAAAAATTATGCACCTATCCGTGCAACAACCAAAGTAACAGTGTTAAGTAAGTGCTTTTGAAAATTTATTGAAATTTTCCTCTGATTCCATGGATCCCCCCCCAATGAAATTGAATGGACCATTTTCCATTATGACTATCTTGTCTTGTCATCATCTTTGTATTAGTCAAAAAATTGAATTAATTTAATTTAATTTAAAATATTTTGAAATTTCAAAATATTTTCTTTTGAAATGTTTACTTTTCTCTCAATGTTCAAATGGTTTGAAATGGTGAAAACATTTCACAATTTGAAATTAAGCATCCAATGAAATCCATTGAAAAACAAACACAGTAATTTGATCAAATCTAATTATATTAGATTGTCCGAAAAGTTCTTGCCGTTTTTTAAATTTTTTTTCATTGCAAAAACGGCAAGAACTTATAAGACAATCCGATATTAATATCATTTCAAACATGTGCGTGTGTTCTAAGCATTTGATTATTACAATGTCACATGTTTACAAAATGGCTCATCATCAACCAATTAAACATAGAGCAATAATGAGCTAGAAAAACCATGACTTGTCAAAAAAAAAACAAAGCAAATTGTCAAATTTGCTTTACTTTAATTGAAAAATAAACACACACATATCCAGGGTTATATTTTTTAAATGTCAATAAATAAGTAATGATTTCTTATACCTCGAAAAAAATGGATCATCTTAAAATATCATGACGTAAATTTTCTTAAAATTCAAGATTTCAAGTTGAAGCAATCGAAAATTATCGGAACAAATTTATGGTCATTGATTTCTTTCGATTTTTGTTTTATCACGAAATCATTTGGATGCTACCGATTTCAATGTTTTAAATTGATATTTTTTTGGATAATTAGTGCATCATTTTCAATGATAATAATTGTATCGAAATTAGTTTGAAAGATCATTCAAGCAAATCAAATTATCGAAATTATTAGAATAATAATCAGAATCGATACTCGATGGCCAACTTTTTTTATCATTGAAGATATTTGCAAAATTAGGTCGTCCGAAAAGTTATGGCCGATTTTCATGAACAACTCTCGATTGATTAAGCCGAATGAACTTTTCGGACAGCCTAATATTTTCTTCCTTTTATTTCTTAGAATATCATAAGTCATTTGGTGAAGATGCTTATTATTAGCGAAATTATTATTATAAGATATGCCCTAGTCTGCCATTCTTCCATTTTTTCAATATTTCGGATCGATAATTTATCAATTATTTTCTTAAATTTGTTATTATAATTCATAATTATTTTTCTGTATGTCTCGTTGAAACAGTACCACCGACTTCGATTGATATAATTACACCAATTAATGGTAAAAGTATCACCAAAAATAATTCAGCAACTGTCGAAATACGTGAAGGTGGTAGTGTTACGATTGAATGTCTGGTGACTGGCGGTAAACCAGCTGCACAAATACGTTGGTTACGTAAAAATATCGAGCTTCGTCCAGGTTTGTTTCGAGCGAAATTTTCTCATTTTATCAATTTTTATTTCCAATAATTATTGTTTGATAGAAATGGGCCCCACTCCCGAAACAACAACCGTTACGACCACTTTGGTCGATTCGAATAGTATTCAAGAATCTGAATCAGTAGTTTATAGAAGTAAATCAAAGATAACAGTGTCTGGAAATGCCGAAGATAACGGTGTTCCTTACACATGTGAAGCCGTCCATGCAGCCTTATCAAATAGCCGTCCAATGCGTCGTACAATATCATTGTCTGTATTGTATCCACCAGCCGAACCAGAAATCACTGGTTATGTTGAAGGCCAGAACCTTAAAGTTGGTGATACATTAAAATTGGATTGTCGTGCCCGTGGCGGCAATCCATTGGCTCAATTAGTTTGGTTTCGAAATGATGAACAAGTTGATTTCTCATATACGACTGTGGCCGAAAAATATTCAATGAATGTCATGGAATTTGTTGTGCAAGCTCGTGATAACGATGCCATTTATCGATGTGTATCATCATCACCGATCATGGAGCGATCGGTCAGCAAAGAAGTCAGGCTACAAGTTTATTTTGGACCATCGAAATTATCGATAACATCGGTTAAAGATGTAAAAGCTGGTGATGTTGTATCGGTCAGCTGTCGTACTGAACCATCGAATCCGGCTGCACAGATAAGTTGGGTAGTCGATGGCCGTCCAATCATTCACAATAGTACGATTGAACCGGCAAAAGGTGGTGGGTTCATCACAACTGCAAACATTACGATTACAATTACGAATCAGGTATGCAATGATTTACATGATAACAATCAATACTGTTGAGTTTTGCAGCGTTTATCAGCGAAATTTCAGTTTCAAATTTCAATATTTTCAAAATCAATTTCAATGCAATCATTGCTTTGCTTGCCAAAGTGTCTCGATTGCTTCGAAAATTAATCTTTCACAATCAATCAAGGTTCATTGAATGGCTGTTTTTGTTTCTTCTTTTTTTTAAATTATCAAAATGGACTCAAATTGAATGTCATTTTGTGATTTTTGGAAACAAATATAATGATGGACTATCAAAGACAGATAGAATGATAGACGATAAAAGATAGCTGCGGAGAGAGAGTTAAGAGAACCATTAAGATAAATGACAAGCAATGATGATAATAATAATTTAAATAAATTCACATTTTCCATTTCGAATAATTGAAAATTTGAGAATTTTCTTTTTTAAAAATTATTTTCGCTGATCATCAATTGTGATTGATCTTTAAGGGTTATGGCCTTATATATTTGAATATTTTTCTCCATTTATTTATTTATAATTCAATTAGATTTAGCCAAAAACATTAAACGATAGAAAACGTCGATGATTTTAAATTTTATTCAAGACCTTATTGTTTACTGGGCCCAATTGGGTCCCAATATATTCAAAAATTGACCACTTTTGGGAATTAGTTTATGGTTATTTATAGAAAAAAAGATGCAGAATATATTAAAGGTTGTCCGAAAAGTTTTGGCCGGTTTTCATGTGGCAACTCTCGATTGATTAAGCGGAATGAACTTTTCGGACAGTCTAATATATGAATATACAGATAAATGTTTTCCAAAAAAAAATAAAAAATAAAAATTAATTGCCATAGAAAATAAACGAGAGAATCACAAGAATAAAAGTTAAATTGTCAGTGTTTATTCCTTCCTATCTGTGTGTGAATAAAGCATGGATGATGAATAGCAACAATAACAACAAGGAACCCAAGCATCAGTGACTGTGTGATCGCATCATCATCATAATCATCATCATTATCAACATTGCCAATTAAAAATCAAACAAAGTGTTGGACCGTGTGATATATCTACACATGCACGCTGCTAACACATATTAAATGTCTTGTCATGATGTACAAAATAACAAATTATCCAATTGTTTATTTGTGTATTTGTCTGTGAATATATCTCATTATCTTTATTCACAAAAATTTTTTTGGCCCTATTCTAAAATTTGTTAATGCAAAATAATGAATGAATGATGCATCATTTTATCATGAGAATTATTATATTTCATATAACAAGCAACAATCAATAATAACATTAGGTTGTCCGAAAAGTTTATTCGGCTTAATCAAAGTAGTGTTGCCACATGAAAATCGGTCAAAACTTGCCGGACAACCTAATATATTTCATGCTTGTAGCAAGTTTGCTCAAACATTGATTTGGTTGGCGTGATTTCATTGTGTGTGTATGCCACCAATGATATGAATGCATATGAATTAATGATATTCAAGTGGGTGTGTGTGTGTATGTGACACATGTAACCTGTCAAATTTTCTCAAATTTTTATTTTTTGCTGATGATGACATTTCAGTTCGGATATCGAGAAGATTGATTATTATTGTCATGCATGATACGTTCAATATTCCGTTCATTGATTTTATTCATGAATATTCTTATTTTAAGAATCAAAAATGAAAATTAAATCGAGTTCAGTGATGGAGCCATGTTCAGTGTGGCCGTCGTATTCATGTGTTATGAATAAATTTACCCTCGTTATAAATCATCATTTAATTACGCCATCATTTTCTTCGAATCAGAAAATGCTGTAATTTCATGTAATTTTCATATTGACATGTATTTAACATTTTAATTTTCAAATAGTTGACAGAATATTTAAGAACAAGAATAAGTACATAAGAATGTGATGACGAACAAATTGTTTATTGGTTTTTCATTCGATTATATTTATATGTGTGTGTGTGTGAGTGTGTGAATACAAACAATGTCAATTTTCAAAATCTCTAATATTTTCGATTATTATCACACATAACGTTTGATATAACATAAACATTGAACCAGACCAAATTCTTAAGAATTGATTTTGAAAGAATTATTGGGGAAATTGATAGATATTCTTTTAATGAAATGAATGTGATCTAAGATTAAAGAAATTATCAAGAATCAAAATTCGACGATCATAATGATTCTGAAATAATTTGAATTATGCGCTACAGCCACCATCCTCTCGATTTCAATTGTTTCTTATGGAAATTCGTTGGAAATTGTTATTTCCGGACACTTACAGCAACAACTACAACAACAACAGCTAAAAACCATTTAATTATCATTGCCATGTTAATTATATGTGCTATTGATACATAGATTTCATTCATTTTTATTTACTTTATTTTCTCTTCTATTTTTTCTAGGATCATAATATGAAGATGTTATCATGTTATGCTGTTAATGGTAAGTGTGTTTTGAATTTATTACAATTTTTCAACATCAGGTTGTCCGAAAAGTTATGGCCGATTTTCATGAACAACTTTCGATCGAATTAAGCCGAATGAACCTTTCGGACAATCTGAAATATTTTATTATTGTGAAATACCTTGAAATAGTTCTTCCGATTTCTTCCCTTGTATTATTTATTTCAAAACAGGGCACCCATTATAATATAATAACCTTAGATTCTATTCAAACGATAAAAATTTCATTATTATTATCGTTGGTCTCATAGTCTTAGAGAATTCAAGAATTCTTAAATTCTTGAATATTTTCTTATCTCCCGATTCCATCGTTATTTCAATTGATACTAACATTAAATTTCTTTCTTTTATTTCTTTGCAAATTTGACTGCCATGGGCTGCTGCTGCTGCCATGTATTTTATTGGCCATTGTTCAATGAATGAATGAATGTGTATTTGTGTGTGCAGATAAAATCAGCGAAACAATCGTCGAATCTTCAGTTTTGAATGTATTATGTAAGTATTTCTCCTTATTATTGTTGTTACATTGAATTGAAATCATTTTCTTTAATTTTATATTTTTTCAACGAATTTCATTTCAATCATTATCACATTGTATTGTATGATATTATTATTTGGTTGAATGGCCCTGACGAAAATTGCTAATTTGTATTGAAATTTCGGCGTGTGAATCTTTGAATCTTTAAATATATAAATGAACAGATCCACCCGAATCGATTCATATATTTGGTTATGATGAACAAAAATCATTACAATATGAAACTGTTCAACGTCTTACGTGTACTTGTAATGGTGGTAATCCATTATGTACACCTAAATGGTTTAAAAATGATAAAGAATTGCAAGAAGGTACGCAGATATCGGTGAATGGAAATACTGTTACGAATGAACTTGGTAAGATTGTGATAAAATCCGTAGAAAATAAATCATTTATCTTATTTCATAATTATATTTCATCACCGAAATAGTGTTTCGTGTTGATCCAAGCGATAATGGTGCCATTTACAAGTGTACCGGAGAAAATTCAGCATCAAACTCACTGCCAATCAAAGCAACCACAACACTGAGTGTTCATTGTAGGTTCACATATTTTATTATTTCAATCATTTTTCAAAGAAATAAATCACCGAACCGAATTAATAGTTCAAATGATGAATACACACCTTTTGACATTTTATTTTTGTCTCTTTTTGAAAAAATAATTGCCAAGTTGATGATAATGATAATGTCAAACAAAGCGATGTTTTTCTACTGATCTTGAATGTACTTTCACTTTGAACTATGACTTTGTCATCATTTCTAAAATAATCATATTATTTTCATATGTACAACTGGCACACACCCATTGTTTTTCTGATAAAAAAAAATTAATTATTTTTTTTTAAATTTAATTTTTCTTCGATCGTAAAGTTCCCCCAAATAAAGTGTCGATACGGTTAACGCCCAAACAACCGATTGCCGGTACGCAGCTAGAAATTCAATGTGAAACTGGTAGTTCAAATCCACCATCAATGATATCATGGTGGCGTGATGGTTTTATGTTGAATGGTGAACAAGAAAGTCAACATGATGCATTATACGGTGGTAAACTGACCCGAAACATTCTTCGTTTGAATGTAAGCAGTCAAGATGATGGCGCTGTTATCACTTGTCAAGGTATTTTCGAATGAATTTGTGCAGTGAAAACAACTTTTCCTCATTTTTTTCCCAATTCAATTTAATAAATAGCCAAAAATCAAGTCCTACACCAAAGTGTTCACGATGCAATCACTTTAAATATTCAATGTAAGTGAATTGATTATGTTTCAATATATTTCAATTAATTCTCCACACTGCAATAGATCCACCGGAATTTTTGAATCCACCATTAACCGAATTTGATGTGATAGAAGGCCAATCAGAAACATTTAATCAAACTGCTCGTGCTAATCCATCGGCGATTACATATAAATGGAAACGTGATGATGATACTGAAATTACTGATAGTACAGGCCATCGTGTTGTATCTGATGGACCGATTCTGAACATAACGAATGCTCAAAAATCTGATAGTGGTATCTATAAAATATATGCCACCAATGAGCTTGGCACCAGTGAATCATCTATTCGTGTCAATGTTCAATGTAAATATATTTTGATTGATTTGCTTGTAAAATGTTGACTTTTATTTTTCCTTTGATTTAATAGATCCAGCCATTATTAAGAAAACAAGTGAAACAGTGTTGGTCGATGAATATCATAATGCACATCTTGAATGTTTGATCGATGCCAATCCAATCAATGAACATGTAATTCAATGGATTCGTCGCAAAAATGATACTGATTATGGATCGATTGTCGATTATCATAATCATCATCATCATCTTCAACACAATAATGTGCCTTCTTCATTCGATGAAAATGTCGTCGATGATCCATCATCATCATCATCTATTTATGGAAATCGTATGCATACTGAGATTGAATTATTATCCGAAGAATCGCAAACATTTGCCAATGGTGCCAAACTAAAAAGTTCATTGCTAATAATCAATGCAACATTGCGTGATTCAGGATCAATATTTGAATGTGTAGCCAATAATGGCATTGGCAAAGAAGTTAAATCGTCCATAACATTACTTGTCCTTCGTAAGTTTTTCCAAAAACCATAAGCTTTTTGATTATGAAGTGTCAATCAAATTGAATCGAGTCCGTTGGGAAATTGACAGCGAAAAAAAAAATTCGAAAGAGTGAATAAAAATTATTATGTTATTCATTATAATTATTTACTCTCTTGTCAAATTCATTTTCGAGAAAAATCGATTTATTTGATACCTAAGACCCTGTGAACCATGTTTCATTCCAATTTTAACTTTTTCAAACTTATTCAAACTAATTTTCACTTTGAATTACTTTCAGACAAACCAATCATTGATCGATCACCATCGATTGCGAAATCCGCTTCGGAATCTGGTTCATCAGCACGATTAATATGTCGGGCACAAGGTACACCGAACGTTACTTTTACCTGGAAACGTGAAGGTTCAGTGATTGAATATGATCATTCAGATTATCATGGTTCATCATCATCATTGAAAATGTTGACCGATAAACCTTTGCCAAAATATATGATTGAAAAAACGACCAAATTAGATTTGATTACATATCAAAGTGTTCTTATCATAAATAATGTTGCCAGCAATGATTATGGTCCTTATGAATGTATAGCCCGTAATGATTATGGTTTCGATGCAATGTCTGTTGCATTGAATGTAACATCGAAACCAGATCCACCACGATCATTACGTGTTGTGAATGTTACATCTGGTTCGGTCACATTGCGCTGGATGCCTGGCTTCGATGGAGGTCTTCGGCAAACATTCCGCATTCGTTATCGAGCCTTAGAGTCATCAAGTGATGGATTAAGTGATGATGATTCCAACGCCGCCTACTTGTATCGTGATGTTTATCCACCAAACGCTACGACAATAATCATCGGCGGTTTACGTGATAATACTGAATACATATTCAGTGTGATGGCAACCAATATCAAAGGTGATAGTGATTATAGTAGTGACATTGTTAAAGCATCAACTCTCAAAGGTATGCAATTCATTTTCTTCAATGGCAATCGAAGAAATACAAGGATTTTAAGTTTTAATTCATAGTTTTAAAATTGAATTTCATAATTTTACTGTTTAAAATTACATTCAAAATTACCGAAAATCAATTTGGAAATTACGAAATTGAATTTTAAAACTACGAATTAAAACTTGAAACACTTTGTATTAATAATATTAATAATAATAATGTTTTTTTTTTCTTAAATATTTCATCTTTCATCATATCTATCATTACAACATGGATCAACGAAATACAATACAACAATATGTAAATATGATTCGATAATATTCAAATAAATAGAAAGTGGAATAACTGAAACTGAAAAGATTATATCAAAAGTTTTAGCTGAAACTTATGGTTTCGATATATCAAGATTATTCGTTATCATTTGTGTCATATGTTTTTCATTATTATTATTCAATTTTGTAAGTATCTTCTTTCTTTATATTTATTCAAATTATCATTTTCTTTGAATACATTTCAAGACGAAATTGTGTTTTTGTTAAAATGTCTTTATTCTGTTTGGACCATCAAACTTCTACATACAAAGAAAACTGATGATGATGTCCATAAATATATGCACATAGAAAAATATTCTCAATTTATAAAGACATCTCTAAATGATGATGATGACACATAATTTATCTCTTAGTTACTCGGACGGTTTTCCAAACATGACTGTTTATGGGCCCTATGATTGCCACCATTCTTTGTTGTTGTTATTTGGTTCCAAGGAATAGAAGGACCATGCATCTTGAAAATGGTATTCGTTATCATTTCCCGGCATATTATCTTTTTCTTTTCAAGTCCGCTTCCTTGTGTTATCACAAATGAACGGAATGTTTATTTTCTTCTTATTTTTCCATGAATATATTTATGAAAATCACAGACAAACACACATGATTTCGGTGATTGAATAACAACAACAACAACAGTGTAACATGAAAAATCCAGCAATAGACAAACGCATTTATCAAAATAACACATATTTATGGTTAGCATTGATTGAAATTTCATCGAAAATTTTTCTTAAATATGTCTGATAACTGAAATTAAATTTTTAGATTCAAAGGTTATTGATTGAAATTTACAAACTGCTTATGTTTGAAAGCGGCTAAATCTGAATAATTGTTGATTGAATGTCGATGAAAGCTTCCACACGGTGCTTCAAGTCTTAGATTTTAGGCCCAAGCCCACAGTTAACACACCATATTTTCTAGAAGATAATTCACATATGTTTTATGTTCAAATTTTAATATTTTGTCAAATGACAATTTTTGTTTAGTTGTTTTTACCCCTTTTACCCCTTTCCCTACATGTTTTTCGAATGTTTTTCGATGCAAATTGAATGTTTGAAGGTATCTGAAGGCAAACAATGAGCGAAAAAACATCAAAATGGATTTGTTTCAAAAAACATATGAACATTAATTTGATGACAAAATTGAAGATTTAAGAGGAAAAAAAATGAAATGAAATAAATTTCAATTCAATTTAAAATTGAATTGAAATTGAAATTTTTTTTCACAGAATTTAAAGTTTAAATTCAGGGTTTTAAAGTTGAATTTCGTAATTTCGAATGAAATTTTATATGATAAAATTACGAAATTCAATTTGAAAACTACGAATTAAAACTTTAAACCTTGTCATTTTTATTTATTCGTTTATTTATTTATTTGAAATATAAATACGAAAAGAATCTAAGCCATTATCAATTGTTTTGAATGTTTGTTTGTCGGGTGAAATTGTTTTCAATTTTCAATTGTTTTTTTTTTTTGGTTGTAGTAAAAGCAATAAACCCGAAAAACTTTTTAGATCTTGGCGCCCTGTGAAAGTAAAAAAAAAATTCGGTTCCATATGAAAGTCTTACATCTAAGATTTATTGTTTTTCGGGTCTTTTTTGAAGCTTTCCCCGGGTACAAGGACATTTTTTTCTTTGAAGAAATGATTCGAATCATTCGGCTGATTTATGTTTGTTTGTTCGTTTGTTTCGGCATATTTGACCGAGTAAAAAGCATTAAATTAAGGTGTGCTCCCTGTGTGTGAGATACTGGGTAAAAAATTTAATAAATTGAATTTCAAAGGGTACAAAGAATAAGTGGAGTGAATTGAAAAAAATGAATGAAAAATAACCGAAAGGATTACAAGTTTACAATGGTGTCTGAATCACACACACACACACACACGTGTTCATTTCATTTATTTTCAATTTATTTCCATTTTGAAATCATTCATTTAATAATTTTCTTGTATTTGCTTCTTCTTCAATTCTTAAGGTCGTTGTATTTTATTTACGGGCAAGGAAGAAAAGAAAACGCTACGAAGATGGTAAGTACAATTATTCTTTGAATTTTAATTATATCAGGCTGTCCGAAAAGTTCATTCCGCTTAATCAATAGAGTTGCTGAATGAAAATCGGCCAGAACTTTTCGGACAACCTCTTATATTTATCAATGTGTTCAATGAAAAACAAAAACAAAAATTTCAAAGTATCACTACTTAATCCTGCGACCATTACATTTAATACTGTGAATCATTACGAATACGATTGATTAGCGATTCAGTAATAGCGAGAAAAAAAATACTGTGAGATTAGTTTGGAATCAAAAGAAGACATATCAAGATTTGTGATTTGTGACATTATATATATTAGATCACATTTACATTTTAGAATTTGAAAATTTCAATGATTTTTTGCTGACTAAAAATCACTGAATGACTAACTGTCAAATTATACTGGACAATGTCAATCTTTTCGTTTATTTATTTATTTATTCATTTGCCTCCTATATCCCTCTGGCAATGTCAAATGCGATGATGATCAAGCTATCTATTCATGAATCTGATAGCTTAGCTGAAATTTGTGCCATTTGACAATTTTTCTAAAATTTTGATTCGATTATATGATTGAATTACAGCGAAAAATGAATAGACGATCAGAAATATTTTCATTTGTGACAATTTGAAATTTTTACATAGGGTTTTTTGATGAGGGTCTACTCCTCTCTTTGCCTTTTAATTACTAATTTTCAAACTAATACATTGTCATTTGTGAATGGATTAATTCATTTACTTTTACATTTTCATTCAATGACTAAAGTATTTATTATGATGATGAGTGCGCTGTATTTATTTGTCAAAACAATATTAGTCTAGTTTAGTTCATAATTTATTCGTGTTATGTGTATGCAAGTGTGTCATTTCGATGTGATAAGTTGAATGTTTTGTTTTGATTCAGTATTAATTAATTTTGTTTTTTGTTGATTAAATCCATCAACAGAAAGTGATGGCTATTCTGGTGGCACTGACAGTAAAACTACGACCAGTAGTAAAACAACAATGGAACTTTATGACTCTAATAATGGTATGATGAATGGCGCAATAAAAACATCGACCATTACCAGCTTGAATAATCATTTAAATAATAATAATAATAATCATATTGGTCACTCACAAATGATCAATGAAACATCGATAAGTGGTGGATCACCAGCATTGGCCAATGATGAAGAATTTCTAAGTGAAAAAAGTGAAGACCGATTTTCAGGCCATACGGACTATGAAATGGTATGTTTTTTTGATGATCATTCATTTGATTGTTCCAAATTGATTCAAATCGATTTTCAATCGTATTCAGTACAATGGTCAACAGGAGATTTCAACCAATTCGGCAATCATGGCGCTGGAAGATCCGAATTTCGGCTCGAACATTTTACAACCACATCATCATTTACAATTGTCGTCTTCGAACAACAATAATCTTCAAGGTATTGCAGGTGGAGGTGGTATGAGCACCTATTTGATTGATGAATCAAATCATCATAAAACAATGATGATGATGATGATGAATGGAAATGATGATGGTAATATTAATATTAATAATAATTATGATGAAAATAACCATCACCTTCAACAACATCAACAATATCACCCGAACTTAGTGAATACATTACCGAGGCCACCATCGATACCTGTTCATTATTCATCGACGAACATTCGTTATTCATCTTTAGGTACCCATTAAATTTATTATTATTATCTCTAACAAACTTTTATGTATAACCTTTTGCACCCACAAAGCTTAATATCATTATTATTTTTTTCTTATAAAATTAATGATTGTTAAAGATGGTGATTACGCCCACCACTTTCTCCATACGCAGATTTATTATTCTCATGATTTCACTTGAATTTCATTGAACTTTTTATTTCAAATTAACTAACCACATTTATATAATCATCATTTCAAGCTTTAAATATTTCATTAGAATCATGGGACTCATCATCATTTTTACTTTTCCAAATTGAATTTATATTCAATTTCCCTGGTTCATCTGCAGTATGATCATTTAAACACACATATATATCCCCGACCAAACTTTAAACGTAAACATCCCAAACAATTATTTCTCATTTCCTCCTCTTTGGTCTAAAATGAATGAGAGCTGACAGCCCCATACACATACAGCTAATCATTCAATTATTGAAATACAAAGAAAATCCAAATGGTCTGGTTATTTACTGTTTCAAAAATTCAGAATAAGCATTTGTTGTTAATAACCAATGAACCAAGTAAACACAAAAACTTTTGGCCCATCTTTTCCCATTCAGATTTTTACTATCTGGTCCATCAGATCCCTAGATACTCTTACATCAGAGATGCTATTCATTAGGAGCCATTATTAGGAACCGCTGTACCACATTCACATATAATTTCATTTCTATATATAGAGACAAACACACTTTATTTACACCCTTATACCTTACCTTCATAAATTGAAATCCTTTATTTAATGATTATTTACCCTTATATAATTTGTTTAAAAATACAATTATCATCTCTTTTTCTATTTCGTAAAAGGTTCCGATATTGCACCAGCAGCATTTTACAATGCGATCGCAGCCGAAGAAGATTATCTTAGTGCATTACAACAGCAACATCATACTATTCAAACAATGACCCCTGGTGGTGGTACATTGATAACAACCGCCGCAAATAATAATGGTGCCAATACGATGCAGCTGCAATTGAACAGTAATGATATGACCGGTGGTTATGGTACCATTGGAAATATGAATAATAATAATACGAACAATAATACAACCACTACATATCATCTTGTTGGCCCGGATGGAACACTTATTTCGGTATGTATCATTGTTATTATTGACACTATTCCACCATTGATTGATCGATTCAATATTCACAATAAGCTTTGATAAGTGAATGATATTAGATAAGATGGGATTAGACGAATAGAATCTTCTAGGCCCTAGAATCTAGGGTCCAATTGAATTATCACACAAATCCATCATTCATAATTCTCGAATATATTGAAAAAAATGTCATAAAACACGCGATGATTATCAATATATGAATCAATCATTCATTAAAATTCATTTAGTATCAAAGAAATCTTAAAGGCTATGGCCTTTGATTCATTTTACATTGTTTGAATTTAAAGTTTTTTAACCAGAATATTTTTCGCTGTTGTTCGCCATTTTTTATTCCATTCATTTATTTCAATTTTCCTAGGGTTTGTCACCCGAATTCCTCCGATTCGCTTGATTATATGATATTTTACTAAAGAACAACCGATTTTGCTTGCTTTGCAATTTTTAAATTGTTCTGTTTCTTTTTTTTTCGGGTATTTGATTGTACTAGGGTTGTGCGAAAAGTTCATTTCGCTCGAGCAATAAAGTTGTTGATGAAAATCGGCCAGAACTTTTCGGACAACTCAATATGTGTCAGTGAAAAATCGTCATTGTACATTTCTAGTGACAAAATTGATTCATTGATTTGTATTATTTAATATTTGAAAGTGAAAAAAACAAACATCGAAATTTCATAAATTTAATTTAATTCATTTTGTTTTCTCCCATCATTTGTTTCATTTATTAGTCCACAAATTCGCCTCCAACAACAACATTATCATCGAATGTTTCAATGGGCCCCACCAATAATGGTGGATTGATTCCACCGTTACCACCATTGAGGAGTATAATGACGCCAAATTCAACGCAGCCACAGCAGCAATCAACGGTGCAACAGCAGCAGCAGCCATTACCACCGAATGGATCAATGACAACATTTTTGCCGGCCATCACTGAAGAGCCGCCGATCACTCCAATTGGTCATCTTGTATAGGATGTATTTGGCCCTTATTTGTAAAAAAAACTATAGTCCATTAAACACACAAAACCCATCAAATCACAGCAATCAATCACAGACATTCGATTAAACCGGACCCATTGGATTCGATTCGATTTTAGACCCTATTAAAAATGACGCGGTGCCTTACTACTGGTCATTCAGACCAAAAAACAATAAAAATAACCCATCTACATTCACCATGGACCTATTCAACATGCACCCACACTCATTGACACACACAATTAAACAAATACAAAGAAGGAGTGAAAAGAGTTGTAAATCTTGAGGGTTATTGATTCATCAGCCCCCAAAACAAAACAACACAAAATAACTAGTCATATTCAAATATGAACAACACAAACATTAACAGTCGAATTACTATTTAAACATCAACAACTCTTTGATTACGCGATTAATCGTCTGGAAAAAATGTCCATCGTCCAAAAAATGGTCGACAGTGTGCCTACATAATAATTTTTCGAAGAATCCAATCGTATTTGATCATTGGAATCAACAATAGTAACAATGATATGATGGCTCAAACAATAATCTAAATAATTTCTATATTTGGGATTGTCCGAAAAGTCAATACCGTTTAATCAATCCGATAGAGTTGCTCACATGAAAATCGGTCAGAACTTTTCGGACAATCTAATAAAAATTTTGTATGATTTCTTCAATTTTTTTTTTTCATTTCATTTTTTGGTTTTGTAAATAATTTTATCATCATTTTTCTCTTCGATGCTTATTGGGTCATTTTATTTTATTTTTTAATTCATTTTGATTTAATTTAAACATACACATTTAAATACATAAAGACATTCGAGTTTGATTTTGATTTTTTGAGAAAATTTGTATAATTTATGATATTTAATTTCAATTGATTGATATAAATAAATGAATTTTTCTTTTCTTAATTTTTTTAAATTTTTCAAATAATTAAAATCATATGTATTAGGTTGTCCCAAAAGTTAATTCGGCTTGATCAATCGAGAGTTGCTCACATGAAAATCGGCCAAAACTTTTCGGATAACTTGATAATATGAAAGTTGTACGATAGGTGGCGTTAGCCACCATATCATACACCTAATCAATTATTATTCACATACGTCATGGTTAATTCAAAAAGGTGAACGCTCTCTTCACCAGTAAAATCGATGATGAAAATAAATGCATAAATGTCTCTGTGTGGTGCTGACGACCCATTATAAGGCATTAAAATGTCTGTATTTAATCGGGTAATCGGTTCCCAGTGTTCATATGACTGTGGAAATTCTGAAATTTGACAGAATTGATCGATTCCAGGAACTATATGTTTGTATATGAATAATAATATATTCACCAAAATGGCCATTCACCAGAACCAAAGGGGCTAGTAACTGGGCAGCAAAAAATAACTGAACTCATCTAAATTTGGTTCATCCTTGTGAGATCCTTCAAAATGAATGACGCCAAACATTTATGAAACCCGCAAACAAAAAATGGAAAAATTGTCATATGTTCAATATTGATAAATGTGTTCAAAGTATATTATTAGATGTTGTCCGAAAAGTTCATTCGGTTTAATGAATAGAGTTCATTCATGAAATTCCGCCAAAAATTTCCGGACAACCTAATATTATTATAATCATCATGATTATTAATAAATCAACAGAAGAATACTAACGGGAAGAAGACCAGTAATTTTGTATTGTCCAATATTCCATTCACTCATTTTGACTGATAGTTTTGTATAATAAAAAAAATATATCAGGTTTTCCGAAAAGTTCTGCCCGATTTTCATGAACAACTCTATTTGATTTATCAGACAGAACTTTCCGGACAGCCTAATATATTGTGTGTAAATTATGGCTTCCAACAATTTCCAAATTATGAATTTTTTTTCATGCTGAGACATTTCATATATGAATGTTCAGTGTTTGCCATTCACTGTCACAGTCCTATGACTTGTCATATATGCCTATGACTATAGCCTAGTCATGGCAACCACCAACTAGTCATTTAATGGACTTGAGTGTTCGACAGCCACAAAATTCATTTCATTTCAATCATTTCATCATTTGCTTGTTCGACATTTACATGGTAAAAACGTTTATTCGTAAATGTTTATCTGTGTGTAAATATCGATATTTACAAATGTTTGATTACATTTAACAATTGAATTTCAACAATTTTTCAATGTGAATGATCATTTCAGTCAAATTTTGGTCAAATAATTACACGTGTATTAATTGAAATCAATCATCTAAGGTTTCATCAAATGTGATCATTTTAAAGGGTTTAAGGTAGTTTTCAAGTTTCCCCAAAAAAAAAAAAAAAATTTCGGCGAAAATGTTACCCTTTGAACCCTTAATTGTCGGCATAATTATTCTGTTATTCATCGGTGATTCCACCACCACCGCATCAAATTCATTGTCAAAAGATGAATCTGCATCATCGTACACATTGGCAACAGTAAAACAGCCGTCTATAAATGATACGAAAATCATCATCATTTCAACATCGACATTATCATCAATAAATGGTAAGTGATTCGTATTTTAATTATTTGAGATGTGTGCGAATGTGTGAAGTTAATTGAAAAGTAAACAATTAGAAATGTAAATAATTAGAGTGAATGTTTTAATGATTATTTATGCATTCGATAATTGACAATTGAACCCTATATGTGTGTGTGTTATGCATGATAGAATAGTGAAGCGATCATCATCATCGCTGCCATATGTTTAATTGATTAATTAATTAATTAACTAATTGAATTAATTGGTCACAATTCAATGATTCAATGATTTGATTGTTGATTTGCGTGTGTCATTTCAAGAATTTCATTTTTTCATTTGAAAACAATTTTCTTCATCAATTTGCTTTTCATCGATTTAGTAGGCCGTAGTCTTCAATGCACATGTCATGCAATTTTAGCATCAGCAATATATTGCAGGTTGTCCGAAAAGTTCATTCGGCTCAATCAATCGAGAGTTGCCACATGAACACCGGCCAAAACTTTCCGGACAACATAAATAATAATTTCCTAAATTAAATATTCATAGATTCACAAAAAATTGTTGACGTTATCAACTTTTCAATTGAATTTCTCAACTTGCATAATGAATTACATTTTTTCGAAATCAATTTGAGATAATTTGATAATTTGTATCTTGCAAGAAATTGTCTTCATTTGTTTCAATTAGGTTGTCCGAAAAGTTTTTGCCGATTATATCGTACGGAATCATCAGAAAATCGGCAAGAACTTTCTGGACAGCCTAATATTTCACCAAAAATAACCTTTTGATTTCTTTCTTTTTGATTCATTCATTTTCATTTCCCCGGATTCCTGATTCCTGACTATAGAATCGTTGATTGCCAATAAAACATGTACGAAACAATCGGATTGTTCGCCACCATCATCAACGATGACTGATCAAATAATTACAAATACAAATGGTAATTGTTTTTGTTGATTGGTTCTTCTATTAGATTTTCCGAAAAGTTAATTCGGCTTATTCAATGCGAGTGGCTGCACGAAAACGGCAAGAACTTTTCGGACAACCTAATATTTTATTTGTAATTCAAATTGGTAACTGTAACCCTTTGTACTTTTTACTCAAAAAGCATTAAAAAATTTGATTCGTCGCTGGCCAATGTTACCAATATCGATCATTTTAATATCAATGTTCATATCCATCTGCATCATTTTGCAGCTGTTTGCCAAGTTAGTACGCGATTCCTTGGTCCAAATTCCTAGATCCAAACTCTTTGATCCAAATCGTTAATTTCTATTCTTAATTCATTTTCTCGAATTGCAAGGGCTCGATTTCGGCACACACATTCATCGATATTTGCTGATCCACAAAAATTAGAATTGGCAAAAGCACAAGAACGACGATTATCACAATTATCGGCACAATTATCTGCCGCACAACCTTACAGTACTGGTCATAATAATGATGAAAATCCGAATTCACAACGGACATCGACATTACAAATCTATTTAAATGGTCGACAGTATCGACAACAACAATCGATACCTAATCATCATCTACATCCACGATTATCATTACCACAAGCGCCAAAATATTCATCGCTACAACAACAACGGCCCAGTATTCAATCGGCCATTGTACCGATCATAATTCCACCACCATCGACATCTACTTCGATATCCGACAATAATTCCAATTCAAATAACACATTATCAAATGAATAATGTTCGATGATCATTCGATCGATTCGATTCTATTTAAGGGAAAATAAAACACAAAATTCATCGACCACACATTTTTCAAATTTTATAAAAATATTTAGGTTGTCCGAAAAGTTTTGGCCGATTTTCATGTGGTAACTATCGATTGATTAAGCCGAATGAACTTTTCGGACAACCTAATAATACAAACGAATACAAATATTCAATTCTCATATAAATACATTTTCATTTGTTTCAAATTTAAGATTATCCCGATTCTTATTATTATTATTATCAAACGAATATTCTTTTTTTTTTGAATATTCCTCTTGAATGTAATCAATTCATTTATATTTCATTTGGTTGTTCCGTTTATTCTCCCTTTCTTTTATTTGATTTTATTCGATTTTTTTTGAGCAAAAAAAAAAAAAAAAAAAATTCTTTGAATTCCAATGAATGAAAATTTCAATCGATTTTGACAAATCGAATTTCTTTTATTTTATTTTTTTTTTGTCTTAAACATTAAACAAAAAAAAAAACAAAAATATTAGGCTGTCCGAAAAGTTCATTCGGCTTATTCAATCGAGAGTTGCCACATGAAAACCAGCCAAAACTTTTCGGACGACCGAAAATAAATAAAACAATTCATTCAATGTAACACTACTAAAATGTGGGTCATATTCACAAACGAATTGCTTGAATTTTATTTCAATCATTCATTTGGATTTTTTTCGTATTTTTTTTGGCTGTTTTGGGCTGTGAATAAACATAAATAAATCCATCTAAACATCGATTATTATATTTGAAAACATTTAAATTCTTTGAATTTTTTATGGTTTTATTTGAATCGTTATTGCTTATCTGGTGGCCATTCTGAATCCATATGATTCACTCGTGAATATGGTCATGTTGATCATTAATGAAACGTGTGACTTGTCATAAATGCAATCAATTCATTGAAATCTTCTAATTATGATTCATTCATTCGACTTGAATTGATTGCAACCAAACCAATCATTGGTGAAATTTTCTTAATTCGATTTAAATATCCCCAAACAGTCCTTGTGCTGCCATCTAATGGTTTTCTTGAAAAGTTATTTTTCCATGGGAGGAAAAGAAAAGTTGGCTTCACTGCAATAATTGCTTTTAGGCATGAGCAGTACCTGTAATAACTCAGCATTCTACCCCTGGGTGCCGTTGATTTTGAAAATACAGCAAAAATAGACGTAATGCTACGTCAACTAATCTTTTAATTTCGCTGCTAAAAAACGTACAAATACGTCAGTGAACAGATTAAATACAATTTTTATTATTTCAATTGAAAAAAACAAAAAAATGAATGGAAGGGTTATAGTTATGTAGTTCATAATTATTTATATACATGTTAAATGAATGATAATTAGTAAAAATTCGTAAAAATACATGATTTTTTAGGTATCAATGATGATGAATCAAAAGACTATACATTCAGACATGTGTAGCAATACTTGTATTTGAAATGCAATTGTCCAATTCTTTGGCAATAGATGGCGGCCTTGTCGGCATTGGTGTTGATTTTATTCGGCTATCAAACCCTTTATCCGCGGCGGCTGCTGCTGCTGATGAAGAGGATTGAACAATTGAATAGGGGTTTGCTTGATACATATCATTCGTATTCGCACTAGGGTCCTTGGATCCTAGGTTCGATTGTGATAAATTATCAAATTGTTGCTGCTGTTGTTGTTGATAGAATTGTTGTGCCAAATATGGTGAATAAGAATTACGATTCGAGTTCGGTAGATGTTTGTTGATCAACGTTGAATAATTTGTCGATGTAATCGGTGGCATAGCTATCACTGGTCCAGATTTATTCTAAGGTCGGGGCGTTTTAAGACGAGAAATAACAAATAATTATTAGTTATCGTAATTATTACAAGTGTTCAATTAATTGATTTGACCATTTTTGAATGATCATGATTAATGAATGAATGTGAACACTTGTTACACATTTGAAAATGAATCAATTTTTTTGAACACCGCCTTAACTGATTGAACTGAACAACTGACAAACAAACAAATAATTAAGTCATTAATTATTTTCTACCTGAAAATCAGAAAAAACTAAACATATTAGAGTTGTCCGGAAAGTTTTGGCCGATTTTCATGTGGCAACTCTCGATTGATTAATCAGCCAGAACTTTTCGGGCAGCCTATCATTTAATGATTTGTATAAACAGTAGGCCATATTATTATTAGTTGTTGGATTAGGGCTATAACTACTTTGAAAAGATAACGATCATACAAAAATAAATAAACAAAAATGAAAAGTATAATCTTATCTTAAGCTATGATCTTGTGGTTTTTTTTTTTTTTTGAATATCTTAAATCTTTAATTGAACCTTTAGATGAATGAAGAATGATATATCTGTCAATATATATGTTTGGCATGTATGTTTTCCATTATTTTCACATGTGATATATATTAATGACTGAATGAATGTATTTGAATGAATGGATGTCATTATCTTGGCGTGTAAATAAATAAATATTTTCGTGAATATATTTCCAATCTATTTTCGAAAAAAAAACACCGAAAAACATATACTTTTCATCAATTATACATCATTTATTATCTCTCAAATAAATTTATATTTACGAATGATTATTATGATCGAAGCAATCAAATCATCAAAAATCATGTGAAAATATTCAGAAAATAAATAAACAACAAATTAACTAATCCATTTCCATTGGCTATTTTGAAATGAACAAAAAAAAAAAACAAACAAACAAAATAAATAGATTATCAATCACTAATGAACTAATCATATTTTGATTACTTATTTACCTTTGAATAGTTAGTATTCATTATTTTTTATCAGAAATCATTTCATTTCTATGATCAATCATTTGTATATGTCTTAATCTTATAATCAATCCAATATATTTAGACATTAGTCATATTATCTTTATGAGAAAAATTGAAATAAATATTTCAAGTCAAATTTGTTCTGTATGATGCTATCAGCTCTGATGTGTGTGTGACAAATTAATTTCAAAGATATGGACCAAGCATTTTTTTTTTTTTTTTTTTGAAGACATCATGTCCAGTGCCTGAGACATTTAAGACATTTGGTGAGAGAGTATCACATGAGTTGCACACTGTCTAATGTATGTGCCCCATCAGAGAGGAGAAATTTTTTTTCTTGATAAAAAATATTCGTAATGTGTGGTCATCATCAGAGATCTATAGAGATATGTAAGACGAATTTGTCACAGGTACAAAAATGTCAAAATTTTAGGGTGTCCGAAAAGTTCATACGGCTTAATCAATAGACAGTTGCCACATGGAAATCAGCCAGAATTTTTCGGACAGACTCAATCAAAAAATTAAACTTACAGATGATGTTATCATCATTAAATCATTATTCGTGGATGATGTTTCGAAAATTGAATTATTAAAATATGATGGCGGTGACATTGGTCGATGATTATTCGACGAAGCATGATTCGGTGATGACCGTCGTTGATGATTGTGAAGACTGTTGATTGTTCGACTTATGATACCACCGCCACCACCACCAACATTTGAATCATTGATCACAGGCCCTGGGCCTGGCGATGAACTGCTTGCGCGGTGATGATCTAAGTACACTGGGAACGTCGAAGACGTTGATGATCGCTGGGACCCGGTCGAACCCGAGCGTGTTATGATTGTACCAGTTTCTAGGGGTTGATTTAGTTTGTCGATGAAATAATTTGCTGTGAATTTCGGAAGAAAATCAGTCAATTCAATTGGTCATTTGTGAGCGAAACGAGCACGTACCCGATGAATTTGTACGTGTAGAATGTGTAGAATAAATATTATGATTATCCGAATCCATAATTTGGGCCATATAATGTTCTTTGACACCATTTTGGTCACCACCATCCGATTCAGGGTTATGACTTTTTTGATTTTGTTGTTGTAGGTGCCGCTGCTGTCGCTGTTGTTTAAGCAAATTTCGATGTTTAATGGTCAGCAACAAAATGATTGTGGTCAATACGACAAACATTAATATTGATATGGCAATGGCCACTATGATTACGATCGTTGAAAAGCTTGCTGCGAAAATTTAGAGAAAAAATGTTTCAATTAGGTTGTTCGGAAAGTTCTAGCCGATTTTCACAGCCAACTCTATTTGATTAAGCCGAATGAACTTTCCGGACAATCTAATAGAATGTTGCCATCAGTGAAATTGACTGGCGCCATAATCAAAACAATTTTTAAGATTCGAAAACTTACTTTTCTTTTCCAATGATATAAAATGCCAATCAGAACCATAACTATTGATTACAACACAATTATAATAGCCAAAATCATTCTGATTTTTGGTCGGTTGTTTGATGAACATAAGATAAAATAATTTATGTGAAAAAATAGAAAATACATGAGAAAAACATGAGAAATCATGATAAAAGTGGGTCGTCCGGAAAGTTGTGGCCCATTTTCATGTGAACAACTCTATTGATTAATCGGCCAGAACTTTTCGTACAGCCTAAATTGATAACAAGGAAATTGTAGCAAAAATACTTACTTCGAATGTTTGTCGAATATTGAATGATGCTCGTTGGACGACCATTTCTTCTTTCACGGTTTCTTCGAATATATCAATATTGATGGGAATATTATTGGCCGACCCCGAAGTAAATATTTGTCCATTATGTATCCAAGTGATGGCGATCGGTGCCGGTACCGATTCGACTAAACATTCTAAATGTGCTGATTCACCTGGGACAGCATAGAAACGATTATTCGGTATCGATGATATCGATTGTTTACCATAATATTGCTGATGGTGTTGTACTGCACCAACAATATTATTATCATTAAATGGATAAAGTAAATTATATGTGGATGATGATGTTGTTGATGATGATACTATCGATGTTTTACGGATCTTTGGTGGACCTATTTTTAAAAAGCAATAATCATTATTAATCATTAATTTCTCCATATATATCGAACGTTGTCCGGAAAGTTTTCACCGATTTTTATGAGTTACTTTATTGAATAAGCGGAATGAACTTTTAGGACAATATATTTTGTGATTCGATTTACATCATTTATTTTGAAACATTCATTCATCATTAAAGAAATAAGTAATAATCAACGAATATCATTATCTATCCACAATGAAAACAATGCAAATCCTTATAATAATAATGATGATGATGATACTTTTAAAATGACCATTACACCATCAGTGCAATTAACATTATTATTATCATTGCATAGCATTATATCTCAGCTCGAATATTAGGCTGTCCGAAAAGTTCTTGCCGATTTTCCAGAGATTTTCTGTGATATAATCGGCAAAAACTTTTCGGGGAACCTAATACAAATGTACTGGCAACAACAACAATCGATAATTGCCCGCTGGCAGCTTTTATTTCACAGCAGCAGCAGCAGTTTTAAATTGATAATAAAAAATATCAAAGGCTATCCGGAAAATTTGGTCGGATTTTCATGTGGCCACTATCGATTGATTAAGCCGAATGCACTTTTCGGACAACCTGATAAAATAGAAAACATCACAACATAATCAAGTATGCTGTTGTGTGTGAATCACGAACCTGTTGCGCTGTATTTGTTCACTGGCCATTGTTCAATTGATACGCGTACGACCAAACAATAATTAGTGAAATTTGTTTGTATGTAATTTCAGTAGCTATTAGACTGGGTTTTACACAAACACAGTGAAATTCTGCTAACAAATGATTTAACAGGGGAAAATTCTTTGTAATTTCATTTCTATCTGGTCAAATGCTAATCGAATCTTAATGATTCAAACGTGAATCTAATTCGAATTTTAAGAGTGAAATTCAATACATTCCATATGGTCATTCAATAAGGTTATTTTACATCTTAGATTGTCCGAAAAGTTTTGGCCGATTTTCCAATGGTTTTCTACGATAAAACCGGCGAAAACTTTTCGGACAGCCTAATAAAATCGAAACGCCATAAAATGGCTATAGAAAATACAATGTAATACAATTGATTGAAAGTTTTTGAATTTTTCAAGTAGAAAATACCCCAGACTAAACCCTAACAAAAAAAAAAATTTTCAAATACAATCATATACACGCACACATCGATTGAATATCTGTGTGTGTTTATGTACATATAAGCATCACGAATCACACATTCATTTTCTAATTACATTAGTGAATGTGTAAGGTAGCCATTTTGTGTGGATGCTAATTCACTTGTGAAGAGACACGTTTTCACTATTGTTAACTACCTGTAACTATTTATTAAATATCTTTTGATTGTGTGTTCATAAATTCATTTTCTTCGGAATCCTTGAAAAATTCAAATCTTGAATTTGAAATTCATTTAACCGAATAAATATAAATACAAACGATTTCGAAAAAACGAAGGTCGTTCGTCACAATTCTTTTGTGATAGGTATAATTATTTGATGATGTTTTTTGATTTGATTCAATAATTTTAAACATCATTTTGATTGTCACCTAATGTACAATTCTACGATAATAATAACAATCATCATTTAAAATAATTATTAGCCAGTCCGAAAAGTTAATTCGGCTTAATCAATAGAGTTGCTAATGAAAATTGGCCAAAACTTTTCGGACAACTTGATAATTATTATAAATGAATGAATATGATCGATTGCTTGTTGATGAATTTGTGAGCATTTAAATGAATAAATTTAATTATACAAAAAGCCGAAAAACAATAGACTGTCAACGATAGACACCTGTGTACATTGTACATTCAAACAGGCAAGCAAATGAATGAATTAGTGAATGTGTGTTTCATGTGATTTAATTTGATTATTAATATTTTCAATCGAAATAAATAAATCGAATCAAATTAAATAATGATCGATAGTACATTAGGCTGTCCGAAAAGTTCTTGCCAATTTTCTCATAATTCCCTACGATATAATCGGCAAAAACTTTTCGTACAACCTAACACTTTTGCTCGAACATTTTCCGATGATCAATTTTTTAATGTGTTTCTCATTTGTTGTTCCATGATATCTTCGAGCAATTTCCCCTATGTGATTGCACTTCCTTAATGTTTTTGAAGATTTCAAATTGAATTAATTAAATCTAAGGATTAATTAAATATTTGTCCATGTGTATTTATCAAAGTGTAATAATTCATTTTCTCACACTTTTTTCATTTCATTTTCAATTTTGAAAAAAATGTGAAAATTTGATGTTTCAATCAAAATATAAAATGAGTTGTCCGAAAAGTTCTGTCCGGTTTTCATGTTGCAACTCTCTATTGATTAAGCGGAATGAACTTTTCGGACAACCTAGTATGAGTTGTAATTTTCTCGCTTACCTACGCACACACCCTTTAATTATATCTTGAAAACTTACCGTTTAATCGAAGATAAACAATGGCCGATATTTCGGTGAATCCTTTCACTGAAACACGGCACAAATATTCGCCAACATTTTCTGGTTGTACATCACGTATGGTCAATTTGGGCCCGCTGCTCATCACCGAACTTGTACCGACTTTAATCCATGTTATTTCTGGTGTTGGATTTCCATCGACCGCGCAAGCTAGTCGAACAGTATCACCTAGATTAGCACCATAAACATATTCCATGCTGGGTAAAAAATAAGGCCCGTAAGCAATGTTCAGCTTAATCGATGATTGTCCAGTGCCTACTGGATTGCCGACCCTACATTGAATTTCAGCACCATTAAATGATTTGTCCACATTATCGATCACTAATTCTTGGCCATGATCTCCAATGATTACTTCATTATTCCGGAGCCATTCATAAACCATTGAATTTTTCCCTGGATTACCATCGGCCACGCAACGAAATCGTAATGTGTCACCAACACGACCATGAAGATTAGACATTTCAATCACTGATAATGGCTGAGATGGCGGCTGCTGATCAATCACACGAGATACCTCTAATTTAACCTCGGGCGCATATTTAACCTCCAACATGATCGATGTCATCGGCGATGTTGTGTTCGATGTTACATATGTTGGATGTGATGCACGACAATAAAGACGTTTTTGATGATCATTTTTGGTCGGTTCAAATTGCCATTTCAATGCTACATTGTATCGTTTACCATCATTCATAGGGGTTATCTTAGAGGTTATACCTTTTTTTACTACACGATTTTTTGAATTAATCCATGAAAGCTGTCAAACAAAAATTGAAATAAAAAGTGAATCAAATTTTGAATGAAAATTCAAAATTTCTATAGTCTTAATTAATTCAAAAACGAGTAAATCGATCACGATCAATCAATCAATCACGATTGATTGATTGATTTTGATGACCCTACCAATTATCTCTATGATTGTTTTTCAAAGGTATTTTTCAAACATAATGATAGTCGATGCAATCATTTCAAAGAGGAGGGGGTATATCGACCAATCAATCAATGTATAATGATGATCAAGACATTGGTCTAAAACTAACTTGATATCTGACTAAGATCTATTTAATTGAACAAGCATTTGAGGAATTTAGAGAAGGGTGTCTATCTACCTATCTAACATCTATACCTGATTAATTCGATACCTAAAATCATAAAATTGTTATCATAATTTAAATAATCGAAAACCTTAAAGATATTGGCCATGGCGGCCACTAATAATTAATCAATGCCCATTTAAGCAATGATCAATTGATTTTCAAAGAAAATAAGTTTTTCTTTGAGAAAATAATTGTTTTAAATAAATTCAATTTAGCATCAGGCATTCGAATCTGCATTCAGCTGATTTTATTAGGTAGTCCGGAAAGTTCATACCGCTTAATCAAATGAGATTTGCTCAAGAAAATCGGCCAGAACTTCCTGGACAACCTACCTTATATCAGCTTATACATCAGTAGCCTGATGTAATGATGACCAAATCATCAATCAGATTGAAGATAATTGAAAAAATGTTTGTTTTTTCGAAAATTGAAATCAATCAAATCAAATCAAATAAATACACAAACCTCGGCAGCAGGTCGACCACCATGTGATTCACATGTCAGCTCAATTTTATTACCTGCTGTGGTCGACAATACTTGTAGTTCTTGTTGCTGAAGATTATTGTTTAAATGATGATGATATGGTATCAGGTTACCCAATACAATCACAGGGTCTTCGGGTCGTACACGAACTGTTAAACGTGCATTCTGTGATCGTATACCGGGTACATTATCAACAGCTCCAACTTGACATTGAAATATGGCATCATCTTCCAATGTAACTGATGATATTTTCAATGAATAATCACCTGTCCGGAAAGTAATAGGTACAAATTAATAACAAGGACCACTAATTGAAAATCATTAATTGGAAATCAGCATGTGAGAGTGATCATGTATTCACGAATTTTACAAGTCAAATCACATAAATTGACATTTGGACATGAGCATTTGATTGACCAATAGGTTGTCCGAAAAGTTCTTGCCAATTTTCCTGATCATTTTATACGATATAATCGGCCAAAACTTTTCGGACAACTCAGTAGATTGTCAATCAATCAATTAAAATTGCTTTGATTTCTATTGATTTATTGTATCAAATAGGGCTCTAACTAGGCCATCTCTCAAACATCTTAAAATCGATCAAAATCAATCGAAAAAATTGATCTAAATCTGATAAATAGGCCCTAGTTATAGCCCTTGTTACGGCCCTAATTTTGTGCAATAAATTGTTTGATCATATTGTGAGAAATCTATTTAATCTAATTTAATTAAAAATTTTTCCTTACTTTGGCCTATCAATGACTATCAATGATCACCTGTTGATTGGCCAATCAACATTTGAAATCTTCGAATTAAAATCACTTACCTGTAGCATCATTGTGTAGCATTGAATATGTTGGAAATCCTTCCAATCGGGGATCGGCTCCAAGACCGAATCCATCTCGTGTCCCTGTGAAAAATGAAATCAAAGAAAATTTTTTTAAAAAACTTTCGACCTTTGACCTTTGCCCAAAAAAGCAACAAGTGATAACAAGTGAAAATTCTTCGTGCACATTAAACATATCTAAATGTGCATTGAATACAAAGTGCATTTGATTGGCGCTCACATCCATAAATGTGAGATATGAAAAGCATTAATAATATCTCTTTATCTCTTTGAAGAAATTATTTTAATTTTCTTAAATTTTCTTTAAGAAAATATTCTTAAAATATGCGCTAATGGTTTACATTAATATCAAAGGTTGTCCGATTTTCATGCGGCAACTCTCGATTGATTAGGCCGAATGAACTTTTCGAACAACCTAAAATGTTTATATGTGAATCTGTATCCATTTTATTTATGAAAATTTTGTTACCATTTTCAATTATCATTTACTATTATGTAATAAAGATTTTTAAAGTTTTTTTCAAAATTTTTATTTTGTCACCCTGTACACATTCAATAAACATTTGAATAAGTGAATACATAAATTTTTGAAAAAATCCATAGAAATCATCAAATAAAGCGGCCCGAAAAATTCATCTTATCATATTGCACGCTCATATAGATATGTGTGATTAGGTTGTCCGAAAAGTTCATTCCGCTTAATCAATCGAGAGTTGTCACATGAAAATCGGCCAAAACTTTTCGGACAACCTTGTAATATTCAAATATCGATTTGAATTAAAATATTCATAATTTCTTCTTCGTTTAAGAAATTGAAACATTTTTTGGCGACAAAAATCAATGAATAAATAATTTTCAAAGTGAAAATTTAAGAGTAAAAATTAAAAATGTTGACAATAAATTCAATTCTCAGCATGTGAACTGATAATCTATGTGGATATATGTATGGATGATGTATTTTGAATTAGTGTTTTGAGTTTAAAGAAAGAACATTTTGATTCACGAATATTTTCTTTTTGAACAGATTTCTTAATGTTTTTCAATGAGTGAATCCAATGAATGAATGCTTTGAGACACTGAACATTTTTCGTAAATCATTTTGATTGAATCATAAATCAAATGATGTTTTAACATTTTTGCTTTTCTGATAATCGCGTTTGTATTGGGTTGTCCTATAAGTTTTTGCCGGTTATATCGTAGAAAATCATTGTGAAATCGGCCAAAACTTTTCGGACAATCATTAATATTTTGTTCGTATTTCGGTTGCTAAATCACTAAGAACACAACCCTTGAATAGCTATGAATATGAAACCTTTGAGCATATTGAAAAGCTACCAAGTGATGCTATAAACTAGCTTGCTTGCCAGATACACTTGTCACTCAACAACACGCTTTCGAACAAGCGAAACAAATCTGATTAAATCTTAAATTTATCAACCAATTTCTTAGAATTTGAGATTCTTTCTCTTGAAAATATTCATAGGTTATAATGTTTGAATTATTAGGTTGTCCGAAAAGTTCATTAAGCTTAATCCGATAGAGTTACTCACGAAAATCGGTCAGAAATTTACGGACAACCGAAATATATCTAAATATTTGTCAAAGCTGTTTCGAATAGAATTGAATTTCTTAGAAAAAATTAAGAAAATCGAAAAATACTTACACTGAACAGTACCAGCCTTGTTCGATACACGACAAGGTAGCTGAATTGATTCACCAATATCCACCGTAACATTTTCCGGTTCAATCAAAAATCGTTGCAATTTAATTTGATTATTGAATCGCGTTGATTGTCTTTTGACACGAACAATCGATGACTGGTCATTATCAAAAAATGACCGATGTAACGATTGACAATCAGCTTCATAGAACACTGCAATGATGATTATGATAGCTATGAATGACCCATAATTGATCGTAGGGCGTTTCATTATCATCGTTGAATAAATACTGTTTAAAGCTGCCGCTGAGACCATTATGAATATGTGTTTGTTTGATTTGATTTGATATTTGTTCAATGAATAATAATTGAATAATAATGAATTGGACTAGAAATTATCGATAGTGATGAACGAATAAATGAATAATTCAGATCAAATCAATTTTTGAATTTTGTTCAATTTGTTCGATTAATCAAATATAAATATTATGATTGATTGATCGATGTTTGATCGATGGATTGATTGATTGATGTTTGATTTTCAATTTATTTGAGGGGCCAATTAGTGGTTACAGGTTGGGAGCAAATGATGATCATTATCGAACCGGATCCTCGAGTCCATCCATTGATTTGTGTTCGAAATTGGCGATACACTCAGGGAAAATCAAATCACACTGTCAGTAAATGAATGAATGAATGGATAGAAATGAAAATTATTTCAAATGTTAATGTAAATAACGGAATTCAAAATTTATGAAAATTTTCCGAGATAATGTTTATGGCTGGTTGATTTATTAAATTTTTCGTGCATTTTGTTGAATGTTTCTTGTCAAAATAAACAAAATTTTCGAGATTTTCATTTGGGTGTTATTCAAGCTTTGAATCCATTAAGCGTAAATCTGAATCAATCATCAAATCATACAGGGATGATTGATTGAGATATGTGACGACAAATCAAATGACAAAATCTAATGAGATATGAATCAAAACAGACATAAAATTCACTAATCATTTTTGTTCATCTTTAACAAATCGATTAATTGATGTTTTCAAACACAACCAATCTAAATAAACAGGTTGAAAAATATTTCAGGTTGTCCGAAAAGTTCTGGCTGATTTTCATGTGGCAACTCTTGATTGATTAAGCGGAATGAACTTTTCGGACAACTTAATATATAACTGATTTGATGATACATTTTCTGCCATATAATTTTCCTGATGATTTTCATAAACAGTATGGTCTAGTTTTAATGGTTAATTAAAAGAGTAGTGTTCATCAATAAAAAATGAAGTCTTTGAGACCTCATTCAAAAAAAATGACCTGAATAATTGATCATAAAAATTTTGACCAGTTGTTCGCGGTGATCACGGAGGTCTCTATGGCCATGGTCTCCGTGATCATAAAATGATCGAAATGATCATTGTTTTCGTACATCATTCAATTGTGTATTGATTGATTGAACCCGAAATAATGAGAACACATAAAAAGTAATGAAATTCCTTATAAAAAACAAATGATGATTGGTCACATAGGAAATATATTGTGACACTTATGCAACTGAGAATTGGTGATGTTGGTTAGGTCAATGATGGATAAATGTACAAAGCATGTCACACAAATGTTATCATCATCATGATCATAATTGGCGATTGCATACATATAGATCGTGATAATGACCATTAAAACCATCATTATTACTTTACCAGAAATATTAGGTTGTCCCATAAGTTCGGGCCGTTTTTCGAATGAAAAAAAATTTAAAAAACGGCAACAACTTTTGGGACAACCCAATAAATATATCGATAAGAACAAGTCATACAAAAAAAAAAACTTGATCATTCATTTGGTTGGTCATTGAATTAAGCGCATCACCACTAATTTATGAATATTTTCAAAGAAATGTTCGATTTGAATTTGCATTCGAATGTGAATTTTAGCCAGAAATAATAATAAAAATATTAGGTTGTCTGAAAAGTTCATTCGGATTAATCAATAGAGTTGCCTAATGAAAAATCGGTCAGAACTTTTCGGACAACCTAATAAATAATGACAAATGTGTTATGATAACGAATGAATGAATTGGAAATGAAATCATTAATTTTTTTTGCATAACTTTTTGATATAATTAAATTAAAACATTCAAAAATTAGGTTGTCCGAAAAGTTCTGGCCGATTTTCATGTGGCAACTCTCGATTGATTAAGCCGAATGAACTTTTCGGACAGCCTAATCTATAAATTCAAATGAATTCAGAATTGAATTTTATCGAATCAATGTTTTTGTTTGATGATGATTACATTTGCATATTTCAAATGACATTTTACATATTCGAAAATTCAACAGAAAACTCAAAAAATGTGAATGACATATGTTGTTTGAATTCAAATATAAGGTTGTCCAATAAGTTCTTGCCGTTTTTTAAATTTTTTTTTCATTCGAAAAACTGCAAGAATTTATGGGACAGCCTTATATATTCGATCAAAGACTACTGTTTTTTGATTATTTTTACTCAGAAATTTGTTGCACAAGTTTGCCAGCACCAAAAATTGATACAAAATCAATTAAAATTGTTAACAAAACCAATCTGAACGAACACTGACAGCCTTGTTAATGGCTTTTCCATTGAATTTCTGTCAATTGGCATGGATGGTACTTGTCAAAAATTGTTCGATTTTTGAACAAGCCATTGTCTTAATGGCATTCGATGATGCTTTGAACAAGTGTGAGGGAGTATATTTGTGTGCTCGAATTACTGCTCATCAAATTGAGCCACTGAACTAGTAAAAATAACCTTAACAGTCCTTAACCCTTTCGAAGATAAACTAATCGACTATAGGTGCCCAATGGGTTTCGTAGCCTGAGTTGAAACTTTTTTTCTTTGAATAATTTGACCAGTTTTTTGTGGTCAGTGATTTGACCTGGGAAATGTCCGTTATCTCGTGTATATCATCTTGAAGAAAGACAAAAGAAAATTGTATCAAACACACAATTGACCTCATCTTTTTTTTTAAAGGGTGATTATTCACTGAAGATATTTCTGTGAATAACGGAAGAATTACAACCCAAGCAATTTCAACCCAGGCATTAACCCTAGCGCAACAAATTGCACGAATTTCATTGTGAATTTGATTCACAAAAGAATGAAAATTACCCAAACAATGATCATAAAATATAATCATTGATATGATTGATCGATGGAATCGATTCATGTAAAAATCAGAATCTATTAGGTATTGTCCGAAAAGTTCATTACGCTTAATCAAATAGTGTTGCCACATGAAAATCAGCCAAAACTTTCCGGACAACACCTAATATTATTTCATTTTATGATTTAATAGAAATAATAATCTTTTCTTCTTTTGAACAAATTGAATCAAATTTTACAAATTGTAAATGATGATTGGGAGCCATGATTCTCATATTGATAATAATAGCAAGTAATAAACTTGAAGAAATTTCCCTGGTGAAATTTCTTATAATTTCGTAAGTTTTTGTTCCTTCGAACATCAAACAATCATCGACCACAAACAAATACCCAACCAACAAAATTCAATCAGTCAATTGATCAAATGATGATGCTGCTTGAATCATTGATAAAGATTTCACCCCAAAGAAAAGGTTTACGACTACTTCCGAATATAAAGATGTAATTATGCTTTTGATTGATCGATTTGATAATTGGGGCTATTGTGTGTGTGTGTGTGTGTGTGTGTTTGCTATGCAATTCAACATCATTATTAATCAAAACATACATGATTGATATCAATTATGATCATCAATTGAATCATTTTTGAAATTAATCAGTTATTTCATTATTATTAACATGTTTATCTCAAATACTCAGGGCAAATTTTACCCTACCAAAATTTTGTAAAATACGAATAATGAAAATTGAATTTTTGAAAAAAAAAAATTCAAATTTTTCTCATCAATCAAATATTCGATTGATATCAATTGATAAGCATGATACAATGGCCGGATATATCAATGCTGATCAATTGAATTAAAATAATACAAAGACATATCGATCTGGTTGGTCTGTACAACAAGAGCACCGTTCAAATCAGCTCTCACACGTTGTCACCGAGTGAAATCAAATTAATCAGCGAAATCAATTTCTTTTTCTTAAAATTGAATCATATTTGATTTTCTCATATGGAAAATGTATATGGATGATCGAGCTCGATCGAACATAGATTGTAAGTGAAATAAACGAAAATTGACATTCATACTATGTAATCTGTAACATGTAATTAATTATTTCACACATTTCACAAACACATTCAATTTTGTAAAAACATTCAACAAGTGATAATTTTGATGTCCAAAGCACTAAAGGGTCTATTTAAGCTTGTGATCAATCACGATCACAACAAGCAAATCGATTCAATGATTTGTGAATTGTTAATGATCAGTGTTCAGATCAATTTGTATCAAAGTTTTCAAAGGTTTTTAAGGTATTTCAATACTTACATTCAAAGTTATTCAATATAATTGATGCTTATTGGAGTGATTTCAACAATTGATACTAATCAACAAGTGAATCACTGGTCATAGATCGTAGATCGATGAATTTTGATGACCAAAAATGACCAAAGATGTTTCAAAGAAGCATTTTTTCACCGTAGAAACAAATAAACACAAACAAAAAAATCACTGGTCACTTGTTGCTTTTTTTTGTGTTTCAAATGTGACATGCCAAATTTATTATTTCATGGCAAATCTATAACCCTTGCACATGTAATTAACAAACATGCACACATTTTTTGTGTTTTTGTAAATAAATTTTCTGAACAAGACACTTGTCGTGTTGTTTACAATTCAAGGGTACTACTTGATACAAGGGTTCACTTGACCTGTCGTCGATGATGATGATGATGGTGATGATGGCCAAGGTATGACAGTCAAAGGTAAGTTTAGCAAGAATTTTTGACCATAAAAATAAACATTTGTACAGGGTTTTTCTGGGTTTAAGATTCATCAAATTCGAAATTTCGAATTTTGAAGCTTTCGATGATTTTCAAGCATTATAGCCTTAGCACACACACAGTGCCACCATAATAATTGAAATACATGCACATAGACATTGACAAGATCCACGCACAATGAATGCTTGATTTAAACTGGCTTCATAAATATTTTCATTTGTGTTTGTTCGATCGAAGAGAAAAGAGAATTATTTCTGAGATTTTACAATTGAACATATCTTCACAAGAGTCGAATAAATGATTCAAACAAAGACCACTACGACTATTTGGAATTTGTTCACCGAATTGCGATGGCGTATTGCTACGTCCTCAAATTATATTCAAATTATGCCGTTGACATAGCAGTACGTCTTGATTTACGTTGGTGACAATGAATAGCCGGCTACTAATCGGCAGATAGCAAAATTTTAGCCGGCTGCCAAAAATACTTTTGCTTCAGAAAAAAATTTGAGAGAAATTTTATTTCAAAACAACTTTCTCAGCAAAGCAACAAATATATGAATATTAAACAAGCAACAAAAAGCAACAGAAAGAATTTGTGAAAATAAAAAAAAAACAGAAGAAACGAAAACCAGGGATTAAAAGCCGCAGGCAATCACGAGTTTTTGAATATTTTTGTTTGTACAAAGTTCCCAAATAAAAAAAATTGAAAAATATATCAACAAATGATGGCATTTTGGGAGACCTAAGATGTTTGGAAATTTGAAAAACTTTTTCAATTGTTTCGAATGACCAATGAATCAAAATGACTATGGGAACGAAAAAAATTATTATCGAAATAAAGATGTTATAAGACGATTATTATTACGATGCGAATGCTTTCGGCATTTACATTTACAAGGTTGTCCGAAAAGTTTTGACCGATTTTCATCAGGCAACTCTCGATTGATTAAGCGGAATAAACTTTACGGACAGCCTTATAATATATTTTCATACGAATCAATACATGTTCTCATACCTTTGAAATCTTAATCATTTTTGATAATTATCAAAGCGATGAAGAATGATGATCGATTAATGATCGATCATTAACAATCGAAATAATGACCTTCGCCAAATCGAACCACCTGCATTTATATTTTCAAATTCCACATACTTGTCCACAAACTGCACTAAATTTCGGTTTCGAAACCAAAGGGTTGACAATTTCAGTGCACAATTTTTCGCGGTGCACCGAAATGCCATTATTTGTGACAAGTATTTTTGGCTGCACACATAAAAACCATCTCAGTCATTACGAGCTCATTACACAGCTCACGATCTTTGTCATCATCATCTTTGTCAAAGGTATCATCCTCATCCAGATCATCATTAACACCTTTGAATTCACTGATGATGAATTGTGATAACTCTCGAGCATCTCCAATAGATTGATGTGTGCAGATCATTATCTTATCTTCTGTGAGATTAAGATTCATTCATCTATTCAATGATTGTCGTGATCGAAAATGAACGACTGAATCAAATAAATGAATCATTTGAATGAATTGAATGAATGAAATGTATCATCATTTGAATATCCATAGAAAATGCATAAACAAATATTAGATTGTCCCATAAGTTCTTGCCGTTTTTCTGAATGAAAAAAAATGTTAAAAAACGGAAAGAACTTATGGGACAACCCAAATAAATCAAATAATTCAAAAATATTCCAGGTTGTCCGGAAAGTTTTGGCCGATGTTCATGTGGCAACTATCGATTGATTAAACGGAATAAACTTTTCGGACAACCATGATACACAATTCAGATGCATTTGATGAGTTTTATTTATTTATTTATTTTTGTATTTATTTGTATTATTTCGAAGAATTGAATGAATCAAGTGAGAAATTGCTCCACTTAGAGGACATTATCCACATATATGAAACTTCGAGTAGAGTAGAATAGAATAAATGAACTCTATTCCTTCCATTATTTGGCATCAATGATGGCTTCGGCAATGCATTCAAATCACAAAAAAATTCGAAAATCGAATGAAAATGTCGAATTATTCGGGCCATGAATGAATGTTTACACAGGGTTTCAAGTCTTAATTCAGAGTTTTGCAATTAATTTTCGTAATTTTCAAGTTGAATTTCGTAGTTTTGTAAGCAATTTTGAACTGTACGATTACGAAATTCAATTTGAAAACTACGAAATTGAATTTTAAAATCCTGAATTAAAACTTGAATCTGTAAAAATTGTTTGAAGCAAAACACGTTATTCTTTTAATTGATTTTTGCTTATTGCTCTATTTTAGGCACAATTAACATTATGATCATTATCATCGTTGATCGATGTGTACTTTACTGTATTAGATTTTTTAGTATTGTAAAAATATTAGGTTGTCCAAAAAGTTCTGGCCGATTTTCATCAGGCAACTCTATTGATTAAGCCGAATGAACTTTTCGGACAACCTGAAATATTTTCACATCAATTTTTTTTCTCGAAGCTATTTTTAATACTTGTCAATTTGTTTCGAAAAATCACTTGTTGTTCATTGGTGATTGTTACAATGAAATTATTTTTAATGAAAAACATTTGTTTTACAATTATTTCAGTTGTAGCAAGAAGTGTGAATGAACCGCATCATTATTAGTTGTGGCTGTTGTTTGATTGATTCAAGAAATAATTTGTGTGTTTTTCACCAAAAAACTTTCTGTCGCAACTTTGGCGCAGAATGCTTATGTCGAAAGCCTTGGCGAAATGTAAACAAATTGTCAAAAATGAAAAATCAAATCACAGGGATGAAACGATACAAAATGTATCTGGTTTCTTTGGTGTTTGTATGAACCATCGTTGATCATCGAAAAAAATGCTCCAAAATGAATCGAATTCATTTATGTTTGAAAAAATTGTTCCAAACAATCAAATGTCATTGTATTTTGATTGTTTTTTGTTTAACCATAATATAAGGCTGTCCGAAAAGTTCATTCCGCTTAATCCGATAGAGTTGCCAAATGAAAATCGGCCAGAATTTTTCGGACAACCAAAGTATCAATAATCAAAAATTGATTTGATTTGTTTGGTTTTTTAAATGAAAATATTTAGACATTCGATACATTTGAATGTGTCAAATTTGTTGACCAAACATTTCGATGAATCGAATCAAACAAATTGAATTGAAATGAATCAAATTGAAATGCTTATGGCATTTTGATTGATTTGTTTTCAATCATTTTTGGCTGAAAAATGCCTGAAATAGCCATAAAATTCCCTGAAATAATCATCATTTCAATTTTGGCTTTTCCTAAGAATCGAAAGTGACTGATTTTCATTTTCTTAAAATCTAAACAAACAATTCACAAATTCAGATAAAAATCTAGGCTGAAATTTCGATTCGATTTGATTGGTTTCATTTGTTTATTTATATTTGAATTTATGTGTGAATTTTTCCGATTAAAATTTTTACAATTATTTATTTTTAAAATGAAATGAGTATTTGTTTATTTTAATCAATTCTTTGATTGTTCCAATTTTTTTCTCCTTTGCTTGATTTGTTTATATTAACAATGACACATTTGAAAAATCAAGTTGTCCGAAAAGTTCTGGCCGATTTTCATGGACAACTGTATTGTTTAAGCGGAATGAACAGCCTGGAATATTTTTAACAATTTCACGAATTTAACAAGTCGAAACAAGTGATTTAAAAGCGTGTTGCATGTATAAGATCATAGTTAACAGAGACTAGATGGCTGCAGTGTACATCGATTATATTTGAGGTGGCTATTTGCACCTGGCAAGCTATTTCAACCCGACAGGGTTTACTTCACAACCGAGCGAACGTCTTCGATGAACAGTATTTCAACTGCTGTGTTTTGTTTATGCTTTTGAAATTTCGAAAATTTCGCATAATTCAAAAAAATGAATTCAAATATTTTCGACGATGATAATAATCAACGACCGGGGCCTGGTCGCTATTCATCAATAATTTTGAATAATTTCCAAAATACAGTCCCTATGAAATGGCCACAAATCGAATCGAATCCATTGATTGCAAATGAATTTATTTCAATTGAAAATAATCGAAATCGTGGCCGTTTCGAATTGGCATTCGTACAAATTGGTGGTATGATATTGGCTGGGTCCACTGTAGGGGCCGCTATTGGTTTGCGTCAAGGATGGCGATCATATTCACTGGTGAACACCAACGTAAGACGTACACAAATGCTTAATTATGCAGCACGTAATGCCGGACAAATGGCCAATAGGTTCGGTATGATTGCTCTGACATATTCAGTCCTTGGTGTAGGGTTAGATTTTGTAGTCAAAAATGATAATCACAACACTATAGCCTCATCTACGACCACTGGCGGCCTTTATGGTGCATTCACCAATTCAAATCGACCCATTATCGTTGATCCTGTTAAAAATTCATGGAAAATGACCAAAATCAAGCGGATTGGAATAGGATCCTTGCTCGGGTTTCTGGCTGCAAATGTTTACATCAATCTAATAGGGTCCCATTAATTTAATTGTTGATTGTTTTTACTAATTTAATTGTTTTTACAAATAAAACCCTTTAAACTAATCAATAAATTTGATTCGAATTATTTCACGAATGGAACGAGAAAAATTGGTAAAATTTTATGAGGTTATAACCTTGTACAAACGGCGATCACCGATACGTCGAAATCATCATAACGCAGCATATCGTGATGGACGAATTTATAATTTTTGGTGCGAGCTAGCTGAATCAGTGACATGGTTATGGCTTGTGATGCAACGTTTATATTATTCATTCATTTGTCCACGTAGTCGATCGACGATGATCACTTATGGTATGTACCATAGGAGACTATAGCCTTTGAAACTATTTTAAATTTTTGTTTTATTTGTGCAGATCGAATCATTTCGCTGCTGGCATTTTGTCCACCATTTGATACATATGTTTTGAATTATGATCATCACCATGAACTGGACCCTCAATCGAATCTGATGAACCTAAATGGTGAAATTTTACTTAGTCATTTTGTAGCCGATCCAAGCAACGAAAAGCTTAAAGATATTTATCACCGTAAATTCAAACGTATAGCCCGATATTTCGAATGTTTTTATGCCCACACTAAGTACGGTAATCGTGTAGCTTGTATTTTCATACGTCAAAGGCTTAAACCTAGCCAATCGATGACCCGACGGACCCTTGTTTATAGCCATACGAATGCCGAGGACATTGGTACGATACTTAGTCATTTGTGGAAAATGAAACGAAAAATCAAAGGTTATAACCTGTTTGCTTATGATTATTCAGGTTATGGTATGAGTAGTGGTTCACCTTCGGAACGTAATATTTATGCCGATATTGAAGCAGCTGTCAGTGAATTGATGCGTCGCAAGGGCCTAGAATCGCAGGATTTGATTCTGTTCGGTGAAAGTATAGGGTCGGCGCCGACAATTCATTTGGCCGCATCTTCTCGGATCGTGCCAGCCGGTGTCATTCTTCAATCAGCATTCTTATCCGGAATTCGGATTTATTTACCATACAACATGACCGGTAATCGAACGCTGCCATTCGACCCGTTCGCAAATGTCGATAGATTATCAAAAATTTCAAGTCCAACACTTGTCATTCATGGAAGTGAAGACGCATTGGTTAGCATTGATCATGCCGTAAGAATTTATGAAAAACTTCGTAATCCTTTCCGACCATTTTGGGCTAATGGTGCATTTCATATGACCGTTCACAAACATCCTGATTATTATGATCGAATTAATGAATTTCTAGCGTTTCTATGAATTACATGAATTAAGAATATTTTTCCAATTAATTGGTTTTTAAATTATGCGATTCATTTCGAAAAATATATTCGCAGTGATTCTCGAATTCATAATTTGTTTTTATTCATTAAAATGATGCTATATATATAAGTGGAAATTTGCATTATTCTGGCGTCAGCCATTCATTCTTTGAAGAAGAAAACATATTTACATGGTTTCAAGTTTTAATTCGTAGTTTTAAAATTAATTTTCGTAATTTTCATGTTAAATTTCGTAATTGTCCAGTTTAAAATCACATTCAAAACTATGAAATTTAATTTGAAAATTACGAAAATTAATTGTAAAATCCTGAATTAAAACTTGAAATTCTGTAATCATCAATATAAGAATGCATCTAGTCGAATTCATTCCATCTTTCAATGTAAGTAAAATGTGTCTAAAATTAAATCTTAAATTCAACAAATGTGTTAATATAAAACATGGTTATAAATACACTTAATGTTCAATTCGAACAACATTGCATACAGTTTAGGTCAAACAAATACAACTACAAACACACATTTGTTGAACAACACTTATTCACACATCTTAAATAGTTTAGAAAAATCAAAAAAATAAAAATAAAGAAACATCGCCCGGTGACTGTGTGTGTGTGTAGTGTTTGTTATTATTATTTATAATTTGTTATTGATTTGTATTAATTGATTAGTGTTTTGAATCAGTCAAATCAAATTGATTGTTTTAACATAAACTGACTCATTTAAGATTTGTTGTTGTCGACACATAAGATTATTTTCAGCCCATCGATCCTTAGTTATGACCAAACAAACAACCCTTTAAACACTCTTAATACTGATAAATCATCTTAGATATTCATAAGTGAACAAACAACTCATTGAAACATTATGGCCGATGAAGGATCCGAACAAGATGATGTATCATTCTTACGTACGGTATGTACATTATTGGTTTTGTATTTGTTCGAATTCTAATTTGATCCAAATGATTTTGTCCACCTAGGACGACATGGTCTGCTTGCAACATGGTGCCACACAAAATCGGGTCTGTTTAGCAGCCGAAGGTTTCGGTAATCGTCATTGTTTCCTCGAAAATATTGCCGATAAAAATCTTCCACCCGAGATTTCTTCATGTGTATTCGTCATTGAACAAGCCCTGTCAGTTCGGGCCCTACAAGAAATGGTTACGGCCGAACAAGCAGCTGGAGACAGTGAAAGTGATGAAAGTAAATCAAGTGCAGCCGGTGGACATCGAACACTGTTGTATGGTCATGCAGTATTACTTCGCCATGGGCATTCGAATATGTATTTGGCATGTTTGTCGACCAGTTCAAGTAAAGACAAGCTATCGTTCGATGTTGGCCTACGAGAAAATTCACAAGGTGAAGCTTGTTGGTGGACAATTCATCCGGCTTCCAAGCAGCGTTCTGAAGGCGAGAAAGTACGTGTCGGTGATGATTTAATCCTGGTATCCGTAGCGACCGAACGATATTTGCATACAGCCCTTGAAGGTGAACAATACATTGTGAATGCTTCGTTTCATCAAACTCATTGGTCAATTGCACCGTTCGGTACTGGAACATCCCGAGCGAAAAATGTTGGATTCGTATTCGGTGGTGAAGTTTTACGTTTTTTTCATGGTGGTGACGAGTGCTTGACAGTACCGACTAATTGGTCAGATACCAACGAACAGAATACGGTGGTGTATGAAGGTGGCGCTGTTTTCAATCAAGCTCGTAGTCTTTGGCGACTGGATTTGGCACGAACCAAATGGTCTGGTGGTTTTATCATATGGGGTCATCCATTGCGTATCCATCATATTACAACGGGCCGTTACTTGGGTATCAATGAACACAATGAAATTTGTTTGCTGTCAAGGGAAGAAGCGACCATAGAACGGGCTGCATTTTGTTTGAAACCGAACAAAGAGAAAAATAAAGATGACAAGCGGGATATCGATGAAAAAGATGAAGAGATCATAGGGTCACCGTTGATCAAATTCGGTGACACCACCGTCTATGTTCAACACGTGGAAACTGGTCTTTGGCTTAGTTATAAAACATACGAAACAAAGAAACGTGGCGTCGGCAAAGTCGAAGAGAAGCAAGCGATAATGTCCGAAGAAGGTAAAATGGATGATGGTCTCGAATTTTCGCGGTCGCAAGAAGAAGAAGCAAAAACTGCACGGGTCATTCGTAAATGTGAAACTCAATTTAATCGATTTGTTCAACTACTGAATTCGTTGCATACATCACGAACAACACAACGTTTACATCGATCAATGTCTCGGTCCCCGTCTCCGGCACCAGGTGGCGAAATTCCACTGCCGACAACCGGACCAGCTAGTACCCAAAAATTATTCAGTGATGCTGATCAAGAAGGTATGATTATGTGTTTGGAAGATTTGATCAATTATTTCGCTCAGCCTGATGATGATTGTGACCATGAAGAACGGCAAAATCGGTTGAAGGCTCTAAGAAATCGTCAAGATTTGTTTCAAGAAGAAGGTATTCTTAATTTGATTCTTGAGGCGGTGGACAAAATGAACATAATCACTACCCAAGGTCTGTTGACCCTATTGTTGGGCGAAGAAAGCAGCTCGAATTGGGATACGATCACCAATTATTTGTACCAGCTTTTGGCCGCAATCATCAAAGGTAATCATACGAATTGTGCTCATTTTGCTCAATCACATCGGCTGGATTGGCTGTTTTCATCGTTATCCACACAACAAGCAAGTGAAGGTACCGGAATGTTGGACGTATTGCATTGTGTATTAATCGATTCGCCTGAAGCACTGAACATGATGAAAGAAAATCATATCAAAGTCATTATATCGTTGTTGGAAAAACATGGCCGTGACCCTAAGGTTCTCGATGTTCTTTGTTCACTTTGTGTTGGTAATGGGGTCGCTGTAAGGTCATCACAGAATAATATTTGCGATAACCTTTTGCCAAGTAAGAATCTACTCCTTCAGACTAAACTTATCGATCGGGTATCATCAATGCGACCAAATATTTACGTCGGAAAGGTCGAGAATTCAGCCATGTATCGTAAATGGTATTTCGAAGTAATGATCGATCACATTGAGACGGTTTCACATTTAGAACCACATTTTCGTGTTGGTTGGGCCAATACTAATGGCTATGTCCCATATCCAAGTGGTGGTTCGAAATGGGGTGGTAACGGGGTCGGCGATGACCTTTATTCGTATGGTTTCGATGGAACTTATATTTGGACATGTGGACGTGCAAATTTGGTTCGTAATGTCCCTGGTGATCAGATGCCTATCGTTAAGAATAATGTGATTGGCTGTATATTGGATCTGAATATACCGTTGATTACGTTCACTGTTAATGGTATCCCCATACGTGGCTGCTTCAAGAATTTCAGTACCGATGGAATGTTTTATCCGGTCATTAGTTTTAGTGCCAAATATTCATGTCGTTTCTTGTTCGGTGGTGATCATGGCCGGCTAAAATTTGGTCCACCACAAGGTCATTCACCTGTTATTCAAACCCTTTTGCCGCTGCAAGAAATGAATATTGAACCTTGTTTTCAATTCGGTGACCTAGCTAAAGGCATCATATTCGGACCGAATGTTGAACTGTTTGATGATGCAGCTTTTGTACCGAAACCAGTCGAAACCAATGAGATTAGTCTGCCATCTTATATTGAATCTGTCAGAGATAAGCTGGCTGAAAACACTCATGAAGTATGGAGCATGAATAAGATCGAACAAGGATGGGTATATTCGGAAACACGTGATGATATTGCCAAGACGCATCCATGTCTGACATCATTCGAACGATTACCGTTGAATGAAAAAAAATACGACACCACCTTGGCCTTGCAGACCCTTAAAACGATCATAGCAATCGGGTATCGAATTACGGTGGATAAAACTCCATCAAGAATCAAATCTATTCGACTGCCTAACGACCCTTATTTGCAATCGAATGGCTACAAACCAGCACCAATGGACCTGACACAAATCGAATTGAACGCCAAAATGAACACCTTGGTCGAACTGTTGGCCGAAAACACCCATAATGTATGGGCTAAAGAACGAATCTCACAAGGTTGGACATATGGCCGCCTCGAAGATCATTTGATGCGTCGAAGTCCTCATTTGGTCCCTTATAAATTGGTCGATGATGTCATCAAAAAAGCTAATCGTGATACAGCCACAGAGACGGTGAAAACATTGATCGCCTACGGATATAATCTTGAACCACCCAGTGGTGATGCAGCCGCTGAATCGGCCAACATTTTCGGTCGCAAAGATCAGGTCAAATACGATTTTCGTTCGTATCGTGCGGAGAAAACGTACGCCGTTACCAATGGTAAATGGTATTATGAGGTTGAAATCTTATCAGATGGCCTTATTAAACTTGGCTGGGCCCGTACATCGTTTTCACCACATTTCGAACTGGGCGGTGATGAACACTCTTATGCCTATGATTGTTTACATGCTAAAAAAAGTTTGGCCAACAATTCGGAAGCGTTCGGCAAGCAAGTTCAAATCGGTGACGTAGTGGGCTGTATGCTAGACCTCAATGACCGTAATATTTCATTCAGTTTGAATGGTGAACTACTGCTGGATGCAGTTGGCAGTGAAGCCGCATTTTCCGATCTAAGCATTGCGGATGCTGGTTATGTACCAGCGTTTACACTGGGTGTCCATCAAAAAATCCGTTTGATCTGTGGTCAAGACGTGAATCAATTGAAATTTTTCACTCAATGTGGCCTACAAGAAGGTTTTCAACCATTTTGTGTGAATATGAATCGTAATATGACCTTTTGGTATAATAAAGATGAACCAATATTTGCCGATGTTGATGATAATTCAAATATTGAAGTGACCCGAATTCCGGCCGGTAGTGATTCTAGTCCAGCATTGAAATTGTCGCATAAATTATATGAAACTCAAGAAAAAGCTAGCTGGGAATTTGTAAGGCTATCGTTACCTGTCCAAATCAATGATTTCTTGATTGATGAACTAGAAAAATCCTCCCGGTGGGAAGAAATCAAGCGGCGAGTTCAGCGGAACCGCAACGCAGGTTATGTCCATCCGGCCCGCCTGGAACAACATATGCTCAAGTCTGGGTTCTCCATTTCGGACGTAAAAGAGTTGAATCGTGCTTACTCGGACACAGGCGAACCAGATGAACCAATAGATTCGACCCTTGTTAATCAACAACAACAACAGCAGCAGCAGCCGCAACCGCCCTCAACTTCATGGGCTAAACGTAAACAAAGTGCAATGATTAAAACGAAATCATTCGAAAATGAACTCAAAGTACCGACCGTACAAGAAGCTCGAACAATGATGGCAATGACAGCGCCTAAAACACGTGCGACCAGTGTTGAAGCATTGAATCGTGCGACCAAACAAGCGGCCCCAGATGCGGTCCCTGGTCAAAAAATACGCAGTAAATCACCGTTCCGCTTTTTGCGTGGTAAAAAAGATGAAAAACAAGAACAAGAAAAACAACGAAAGCGGCAAGTTGGCCGAGCACAAGAGATTGGAATCGGTACGTTGCAACCACCGCCACCACATGAAATTAGTAATGCATCGTTTCGAGGGTTGCAGCCCCCCTTTCCCACGATGACCATTGGTCAACGTCGCTCGACAATCGGAGCTTCTGGAATGCCTATCGGTGCTGGTACACGTCGTGGTTCGCGGGTCAAAATGGAAACCGAAACATTGCCCGACGAGACTAATGACCTGCTCGATAACACTGTTCTGGATTTGGTCGATGAATATTTTTATGGCCTGCGGATATTCCCGGGGCAAGATCCGAATCATGTTTACGTTGGCTGGGTGACGCCCAATTTCAAACATTTCGATAAAACATTTGATTCATCAATGATCAAACGGGTAACGCTTCAAGTGTGGAGTGAAACTGGCCAGCTATCGGATTATTTTGATCGCCAAAATTGTTATATGCTTAATGCTGGCAAAATGTATGCCGAAGTTCATGAAGATGAAGCCCAACAAGGTGCCCGATCAAATCAAGGAATGTTCATAGGGTGCCACGTTGATACGGCTAGCGGAGTGATAACTTTCACCGCCGACGCTAAATCAATCAAACACAAATATCGTATCGAACCCGGTATCAAGCTGTTCCCTGCGATCATATTCGAAGCGACATCGAAAGAATGTCTTCAATTTGAATTAGGCCGTACGCCGACAACCCTACCACTGTCATCGGCCATATTGAAAACAAGCCGCAAACATTTAACACCACAATGTCCCCCGCGGCTTCGTGCCCAATATTTACAGCCTTATCAATGGTCTCGGGTGCCAAATCAATCGTTACGGCCGCATGCCTTAAAATTGTCCGATATTCGTGGCTGGTCAATGCTTTGTGAAGACCCTGTATCTCAACTGGTCATTCATGTACCCGAAGAAGATCGTTGTATCGATATATTGGAGCTGATTGAAAATGAAAAATTTCTACAATTTCATTCGCACACCTTGTCGCTGTATGGAGCCCTATGTTTCCAAGGTAATAACCGAGCTGCTCATATTATATGCGATCATGTCGATGAAAAGCAATTGCTGTATGCGATCCAATCCGAATACATGTCTGGCCCGCTGCGTACTGGGTTCGCTGATCTGTTGATCGATTTACATTTGGAAATTCATGCGAACGCACGTAGTCTAACGCGAAATGAATTCATTTTGCCCATCAGCGATAATCTGCGACGACTCTATATGGACGAACGAATGATTCATTCGATATCATCGCTTAAATGTGAATCAATCCGACCTATGATGACTATGAACGAGCCGAACGAGAAAAATTATTCGATCAAAGAAATGGCCAGTCCATTTTTCCCGGTCGATGTCCTCAAGCAATTCGTTATGGAAGCCTTGGATGATGCAGTAAAGAAAGGTAATCGGCCTAATAGGGACCCTATTGGTGGATCCAATGAAAACCTATTCGTACCTTTGATTAAATTGGCCGATAAATTATTGCTGATTGGTTGCATTGATGATATGGATCTTGAACGTATTTTGATATTGATCGACCCCGAAACATTTGACCCGGATTATGATTTCGCTGCCGATCCACGAATGAAAGGCTTGATTCAAATGAGCTTAGACGAAGGAGTCCAACTTCAAATGACATATATTCTTCATCATTTAATGGATTTACAGCTACGACATCGAGTCGAGGCTATAGTTGCTTTTAGTTCGTCATATGTCAAAGATCTACAAGCAGATCAACTACGGCGATACATCGAAATCAAACAAGAAGAAATGCCAGCAGCTGTTGCGGCTAAAAAAACTCGAGAATTCCGCTGCACTCCGCAAGAACAAATGCGAACAATACTGTCGTTTAAGAATCAAGATGAAGAAAATCAAGACCTATGTCCGACCCGAGATGAATTGAAAGATATCCTTGGGCTATTCCACCAAAAGATTATCCACAAAATCAATGTGATTCGCCATGAAGATGATTCGGATTCAGATTCCGGTATCGGTGATGTTGGCACAAGGTCTTGGTCCAATAAACTCTTCAATTTGGTCAGTAATGTCAAAGCATTTGGGCAAAAACGTGAAATGTTCATTGAAAAACCTAAAGAACCACAAGAAGACGTACTGGTCAAAAAGATTGTGGCCACCATAATTCAATGGGCCGAAGAAAATGAGCTGGAAAAGAATGAATTAATTCGACAAATGTTTTATCTGCTATTGCGATGCTATGATGGTGTTGGAACATTGATGGAAGCCCTGAGTAACACTTACGTTATGAGCGATAAATCCAAGGGTGATGTCGAAGATTTACTGCGACATTTGAATATCGTACGAGCCTTGTTACCGGTACAGATGGGCCCTGAAGAAGAAGAAGTAATGCGGCAAGCCCTATGGACTATGGTGAATAATCGGGTATTTTTTCAGCATCCTGATTTGATTCGAATTCTAAGGGTACATGAAAACGTTATGGATGTTATGATGAACACCCTGAAGAAGCAAAAATCTGATGATCATGGTTCGAAAACTTCGGATTCAATATCGGAAATGGTCGTTGCTTGTTGTCGATTCCTTTGCTTTTTTTGCCGTTCAGGTAAAAAGAATCAAAAAGCTATGTTTGACCACCTGGACTTCTTGTTGGAACATTCAAATATTCTGTTATCGCGGCCATCATTACGTGGTACTACACCATTGGATGTCGCCTATTCATCCCTAATGGAAAATCCTGAACTAGCCTTAGCTTTACGTGAAGGTTACCTCGAAAAAATTGCCGTCTACTTATCCCGTTGTGGTCTACAATCGAATCAAGAATTGATCGATAAAGGTTATCCAGATGTTGGCTGGGATCCGATCGAAGGTGAACGTTATCTCGATTTTTTACGTTTTTGTGTATGGGTCAATGGCGAATCGGTGGAAGAAAATGCAAATCTTGTTATTCGATTATTGATTCGACGGCCAGAATGTTTGGGTCCAGCTTTACGCGGTGAAGGTCAAGGTTTGTTGGCCGCCATTAAAGAGGCTATAGTTATGTCGGAAAAAATCGCTAAAGATCGCCAACAACAACAACAACAGCGAACAGATCAACCGAACAACAATCAACCGGAGCAGCCACAAGAAGAGGATGAAGATTACATTGATATGGGTGCGGCCATTTTGAATTTTTACTGTACGCTAGTCGATGTACTTGGTCGTTGTGCACCTGAAGCAGCAACCATTGCTCAAGGTAAAAATGAATGTCTTCGAACTCGAGCCATTCTTCGGTCATTGGTCCCAATCGAAGACCTAGAAGGTGTATTGTCGTTGCGATTCACTCTGTGCAGCAATTATCCAGATGGCCGATCTGATATGCCCAACAGTTTACTGCCATCACACAAACAATCGATTGTGTTGTTCTTGGAACGAGTTTATGGTATCGATTCTCAGGAGGCATTTTTCCGGTTACTTGAAGAAGCGTTTCTACCTGATCTTAGAGCCGCTACAATGTTCGAAACTGGTGAATCATCCGGTAACGATAGTGAAATGTCGCTGGCCCTCAACCGATATCTGGGTAATGCAGTGCTGCCCCTGCTGATCAAGTATCATTATTATTTTGCCAACGCTGATAATTGGTCAAATTTGTTGGATGCATCACTACACACTGTGTATCGGTTGGCCAAAGTAAAAATTTTGACCAAAGGTCAACGTGAATGTGTATCCGACTTCCTCGTAGCCCTGACCAAAGAAATGATGCCTTCAATGTTGGTTCGGTTACTGCGTAAATTGTGTGTCGATGTATCGACCATATCTGAATCGACAGTTGTCGCTTATCGTTTGTTGACCCTTCACTATGAACGATGTGCCCGTTACTATGGATTCAGTGGACAAGGCCATTACGGGACCGCCTCGGAAGAAGAACGTCGATTGACTATGGTACTGTTTTCGAACATTTTCGATTCATTGGCCAAAATGGAATACGATCCAGATTTGTTTAGTCAAGCACTTCCATGTTTGACTGCAATTGCTAGCGCCTTGCCACCTGATTATTCAATGCCAGCAAACGCTACCGATGACGCAAGTCTTAAAGCAGCAAGGGCCGAATTCCCGTACATCCCTGAACCGGTGGACATTTCCCATGTGAATCCATCGCCTGAACTGATGAATTTGGTGCAGAAATTTTCCGAACATTATCATGATGCATGGGCATGCCGCAAGTTTGATCATGGATGGCAATATGGTGAACAATGGGTATACAAGAAACGTCATCCACGTCTTAAACCGTATCACATGTTGAATGAACGAGAAAAAGAACTGTATCGGGAACCGATTCGAGACGCCCTAAAGACCCTAATGGCCCTAGGATTCACCATTGACCGGTCAGACCCTGGGTCTGGGACATTGAACAAACTCCCAGTGCGGCATGAAACACCAGTATCGCAGGCGACATCGATTCAAGACTATAATCCGCAACCAGTCGACATGACGAATCTAACGTTGAACCGGGAAATGCAAACAATGGCCGAACGTTTAGCCGAAAACGCCCACGATATTTGGGCTAAAAGTGTACGGGAACAAAGTCGAATGATGCCCGGAAGCGTAATTCATCCTCAAATGGTACCATATGATTTACTGACCGACAAAGAAAAGAAAAAGAATAGGGAACGATCGCAAGAACTACTTAAATTTCTACAATTTGAAGGTTATAAGGTGTTCAAAAATACCGAACGTAATCGAATGAATTCAATGGCAAGTCCCGATACACCTACTATAGGAATGACGCCAGCCAATGAATGTCGTTTTGCATCGTCACTGTTGGAAAAGCTACTGCAATACATGGATACAGCTTCGATTAGTTTACGGCTGTTGCGACCTTCGGCCAATTTCAGTCATCGGTCATCGTTCAAGCAATCATCGAGAGATGTAAAATTTTTCAGTAAAGTAGTGCTGCCCCTAACGGAGAAATATTTCTCAGCTCAACGAATGTTTTTCCTTACATCAGTGACCACGGGTAGCGTTCAAATAGCGACTGCAGGTATTGCTACGGTCAGAGAAAAAGAACTGGTCGCAAGTTTATTCTGTAAATTGGCCGCATTTGTCCGGTCAAAATTATCGGTGATTGGGTCCGATGTGAAAACATGTGTTCGATGTTTACAGGTACTCATTCAAGCTACAGATGCTCGTACGATTGTCAAATATTCACCAGATTTTGTGAAGACTTCAATGCAAACATTTTTCAATCATGCGGCCGATGACCTTGCCAATTGCGTCATTAATTTACAAGAAGCCAAATTCCCGTACATACGTGGTACGGCCATGAAAACTTCGTCATCATTGAATTCAATTCAACTAATGCTGTTGCCCGTGTTGACATCGTTATTTGATCATTTAGCTGCGAATGAATTTGGGTCCGATTTGCTGGTCAACGATATTCAAGTAGCTTGCTATAAAATGCTAAATTCACTGTACATCTTGGGTACCCGACACAGTCAGCTGAATTTAGGTCGGCAATTTATCAAATATGAAATGGATCGTCACCGTACTGCGATTGGTAATTGTTTGGCTGCATTTGCGTCCACTTTTCCTGTTGCGTTTTTGGAACCCCACTTGAATAGTCATAACAAGTTCTGTATCCACGGGAAATCTGAAGAACATTCGTTGGAAGCGTTGGAAGTGTTGTCCGATCTTGGGGCATCGATGCCGACCCTTGATGAATTGATTGCACAAATTGAAAAATTTGTCCAAAATGGTCGCTACGCGAATGAACCGCATGTTGTCGATGTGATCATACCTATTGTTTGCTCGTATCTACCATTTTGGTGGTCGCAAGGTCCGGATAATGTGAATACAACTGGGGATAATTACATAACAATGGTCGTAACTGAACATTTGAATAGTATGTTTAAGACTATACTGAACCTAATCGGTAGTAATATCGGTGTGAAAAATGCAAATTGGATGACGACCATAGCAAGCCATGCGGGCCAAATTATTATTAATTCATCTGATTCGCTGTTAGCGGACCCTATTCTTCCGTTGGCCGAAAAAATCCTTGCTCGAGTCGAAACAGCATATCACAATGAAGATATGATGCGTGGTTTTGTTAAATCAAGCACTGAAGATACGGCCGATGCCGAGACGCAGATTCAAGAGGAGTTTGCCATTCTTGCACGTGATCTTTATGCTTTGTATCCATTGTTGATCAAATATATTGACATACAACGTGCTCATTGGCTTAAACATAGTAATCCAGAAGCCAAACGATTGTTTTATTGTGGATCGACCATATTCAATATATGGCTTAAATCACAATTTTTCAGACGCGAAGAACAAAATTTCATCGCATCCAATGATATTGATAATATGGCACTGATTATGCCATCGTCGGGTCGTGGAGGTCGTCTTAGTTCAAATGTCAAAGCGACGACTAACAACCAGTCGTCATCATCGTCGAGAAAAGTGAAAAAGAAGCGAGATGGTAAACGTGACAAAGACAAGGAGCTGGCCGCAAGTTTAGTCGTAGCCTGCCTGAAACGCCTCCTACCGGTCGGATTAAATCTATTCGCAGGTCGTGAACAAGAATTGGTACAACATACCAAAGAAAAATTCTTACGTAAATCACCTGAAGGTGATATATTTGAATATGTTAAAACCCAGCTTACGTTGCCGGATCGTATCGATCCAAGCGATGATATGTCATGGCAACATTATTTGTACAGTAAACTTGGATCAAAAAAACCAGCAATTACTGGTGGTGATTTAGTACCGTTGGACAAAGCTAAAGAAGTACCAATCACTGGAGATCAGCTGGTCGATCGAATCATCGAGATGGCCAAAGTGCTGTATGGTCTTCATATGGTATGTGTTTACGCCAGATGCTTGGGCCCAAAGACATTTTTCGCTTGTTTCGAATCGCTTATTGATATTAAAGGAGTTTTCCCAAGACAATCTTAGTTCTGAACATTTCGATTTGTCCATATGTATGTAGATTGACCATCCATCAAGCAAAGAGAAAGGTGTTTGGCGAAGTTGTGTATCGAGCCAAAGAAAACGAGCTGTGATCGCATGTTTTCGCATGACATCCTTACATTCATTACCAAGGTAAATTTCATTTAATTTAGTATTGTGGCGCCGCCTATCGATGCCAACACAGTTTCGAATCAAATCAATCGAATCTCTCTTGTTTGAATGTGTTTGTGTGTCCGATCATGATCCATAAGTAATGATAAGCCAAATTAGGCCCCAATTAGGTCAAAATAGGCCCGAAATTTTTTTGTACCCCGAATTGAAAAATTGACCGAATTATTCAATTTTTCTTCCATTCAAATTCCCACCTTGGTGCAAGATTAAAACGGCCAAAAGGACCAGCGATCCAGGGACGAAGTCGCGAACATTGAGCAAGGCCAAACGTCTGAGTATTCGTAATTCAATTCTAATGAGTCATATGGCCAAAATGTCCAGGTTTGATTGATTGATTGATCATGATCACATATGAACACACAAACATAGATAGGTTGTCCGAAAAGTTTTGGCCGATTTTCATGTGGCAACTCTATTCGATTAAGCCGAATGAACTTTTCGGACAGCCTATATACCAAAGTCGATTAATCAATTAATTAAATGAATTCATTTGTTCTTCTATTTTCACAGACATCGTGCCATAAACATTTTCTTGCGGACATATTCGGACATTTGGTTGGAACTGGAAAATGTTGGTCATGAACAGCTTATCGAAGATACAACCGAAACTTTCGAAGAGGTGGAAACGAAAATTTCGGGCGAAGAAGAAGCGACCGAAAAACATGACCCGATCGCACAGCTAAGCACAGCATTTTCGCGATCCGCAACGACCGAACATGGAGGCGCTATGAAAGAGGATACCCTGTACATGAATTATGCATTTATTTTCGCACAAAGTTGTGGCGGTTCCGAAGAGAATGATGACGAAGAAGGTGAAGAAGGTGGTGAAGAGGATGGTAGTTCGATCCATGAACAAGAAATGGAAAAGCAAAAATTACTATTTCAACAGCAGCGGCTCGAAAAACGTGGCGTAGCCGAAATGGTACTGCTTTACATTAGCGCCTGTCGTGGTATACCGAGTCCTATGGCCTTGAAAACCCTTAAGCTAGGCATATCCATACTCAAAGGTGGTAATGTTGACATTCAAATGCGTATGTTGAAGCATTTAAAGGAGAAAAAAGATGTCAGTTTCTTCATATCGATCGCTGGCCTTATGAATTCATGTTCAGTGCTTGATTTGGACGCATTTGAACGAACGCAAAAAGCCGAAGGCCTAGGTGTTGGGTCCGAAGGAACTATTGGCGAAAAGAATATGCATGATGCAGAATTTACTTGTGCACTGTTCCGATTCATCCAACTCCTATGTGAAGGTCATAACCTTGAATTTCAGAATTATTTACGAACACAAGCTGGTAATACGACCACAGTGAATGTCGTGATTGCTACCGTTGATTATTTGCTACGTCTTCAAGAATCAATTATGGATTTTTATTGGCATTATTCAAGCAAAGATGTCATCGATCAATCGGGTATTGAAAATTTTGGTAAGGCTATAAGTGTGGCCAAACAAGTGTTCAGTACGTTGACCGAATCGATTCAAGGTCCGTGTACAATGAACCAGCAGACGCTGGCCCATTCACGTTTGTGGGACGCTGTGGTCGGCTTTATGTTTCTGTTTGCTCATATGCAAAAGAAGCTGTCACAAAATTCGTCTCAGCTGGAACTGCTACTCATGTTGTTGGACCTGCAAACCGAAATGGTCATCCTAATGTTGTCCATGTTGGAAGGTAATGTTATGAACGGTACCATAGGTAAACAGATGGTCGATACTTTGGTAGAATCGGCAGCCAACGTTGAAATGATTTTGAAATTTTTCGACATTTTCCTTAAACTTAAAGACTTTACATCATCGTCTTCGTTTCAGGTAACGTTTTGTGACCCTTTGGACCCTTATTATTTGTTAATTTAATGCGCGATTTCCCCCTAGGACTATGACAAACGGAACACGGGCTGGATTCATGCCAAAGATTTCAAGAAAGCGTTGCAGCAGCAGAAGATATACAGTGATGAAGATATTGCATTTCTTATGTCTTGTTGTGAGCCGAATCACGATGGCTACCTTGATTACCGAGAATTTACCGAGCGGTTTCATAATCCGGCCAAAGATATTGGTTTCAATTTGGCCGTATTGTTGACAAATTTGTCCGAACACATGACCAATGATCCAAGGTTGCAGCGTTTCTTAGAAACCGCTAGTTCGTTGCTTAATTATTTTGAAGATTATTTAGGCCGTATTGAAATTATGGGCAGTTCGAAACGTATTGAACGTGTTTACTTTGAAATTGCCGAAGAAACTATCAGGCAGTGGGAAAAGCCTCAGATTAAGGAATCAAAGAGGGCATTCTTTTATTCGATCGTAACCGAAGGTGGGGACAAGGAGAAGCTGGAAGCTTTCATAAATTTCTGTGAAGATGCCATATTCGAGATGCAACATGCAAGCAGTATTTCGATGGAAGAAGATGATGAACCGAAAAAAGCAGGTAAATTGACCCGAATATGTCCCCGATTCGACCTTTGACCCTTGACCTTTGACTTTTGTTTTTGTGTTTTGCACAGAGGAATATCCACATCCAGGAACCGAAGAAAAACCGACATCATTGTTTAATCCGGTCAAAAATGTCCTCGGAATTGTTTGGCTACGAATATGCGCATTTTTCAGTTATTTCAAGCCAAGTTTCCTTCGAAAACAATGGGATTCACTGTTGGAAAAAACATGGTTCGAGCTGATTTATGGGTCGCTTAAACTGCTGTTCAAAGGGACCTATCTGAGTATTTGGTCCATTTATTATGTCAACAAAGTCGTATTTCGTGTGATTCTTGAACTAATGCTGGGCAAATATGGAATGGTTGAAGAAGAAGAAGAGGTAAAAATTGAAAAACATCCCACTTTTCATTTTGCTGCTGTCACTGATGCACCAAGAATGGCATTGATGGGGGCTGATGACCTTGTAGATAGCGGTGACCGGCCAATGCAATCATCGATCGATGATCATCAACAGCAGCCGCCAGACGAAGGAATTGTTCAAGATATAAGTAAGTAGAACCTTAAAATTAACCCTTAAATAATTAACCCTTATAAAACCCTTAAAAATCAATTTTCGAAAGCTGAAGAATCAAGGGTCAAAATAACATCGTTGGATGATAATACGACCATCACCGAAGTATCGATTCCATACGATAATCAGCTGGTTGATCATCGGATGGTCGAATCGCCCGTCACTTCCAGCAAAACTTCATCATCATCAACGACCGCAGCGGACGCTAAATCGGGCCATGAAAAAGCCAAAGGCGCATTCGATTTCGCCAATTTGACATCTCGATTCGTATATGGTTTAGCCCGTAACCTGTATACAATCAAGAAGATTGCATTGGCCATGGCTTTTGTCATCAATTTAATGCTGTTGTTCTACAAAGTAAGTAGTTATATACCAAGTAGTGGTGAAATCGAAGCGACAAGTGGCGAAGACCTTGGTGAAGATGCGGCTTCAGGGGGCAGTGGTAGCGAAGAAGAAGATGATGTCATCGAATTCATTAAGATCGAGGAAAGTTGGCATTACTTGGAACCCTTGCTGAAAGGGTTAGCAATGCTACATTCGTTGCTGTCCTTCTTTATGTTGATCGCCTATTACAACCTTAAAGTCCCGTTGATTATTTTTAAACGAGAAAAAGAAATAGCCCGTAACCTTGAATTTGAAGGTCTGTACATCACTGAACAAGCTGAGGATAATTATCGAGCATATTGGGATAAATTGGTCATTTCTACCGGGTCTTTCCCTGTGAATTATTGGGATAAATTTGTCAAAAAACGAGTGTTGGCCAAATATGCTGAACAATATGATTATGATGCCCTTAGTAAGCTGTTGGGTATCACCAAAGGGTCATCTAGTCATGATGACCAACAACCTTCGGGTTGGTTTTCATTCATTACCAATTGTGATTGGCAATATCAAATATGGAAAGTTGGTGTCACATTTATGGATAATGTATGTGTGTTCGCTTATTTCAAATTGACAATTAATTTCAATGACCTTTAAATAACCTTTGAATAACCCTTTCGCAGGTATTCTTGTATAACCTTGGCTACTTTATCCTATCGTTGATGGGCAATTTCAGTTACTTTTTCTTTGCCGCTCACCTGTTGGATATTGCGGTCGTTATTCCAACCCTTAAGACTATTCTTCAATCTGTAACCCATAATGGTAAACAGCTAGTGTTGACCGTTATGTTGTTGATCATCGTAGTCTATATTTATACGGTTATTGCCTTTAATTTTTTCCGAAAATTTTACGTTCAAGAAGAAGATGATCAAGTTGACCGAAAATGTCATAATATGTTGACTGTGAGTATTCGAAATTGATTGATTTGACATGACCTCATCGATTCAATTCGGCCCCTGCGTCCTTGGTCCCCTACCTCATTCTTAGTGTTTCGTATTTCACCTTTACAAAGGTGTCCGAGCAGGTGGCGGTATCGGTGATGAAATTGAACCACCGGATGGTGATGAATACGAAGTGTATCGTATCATATTCGACATAACATTTTTCTTTTTTGTCATTGTCATATTGTTGGCTATACTTCAAGGTTAGTACCTGTTAAATTTATTCATTTGAATTAATCAATCGAAAATATCGATTGTTAGGTTTGATTATCGATGCATTTGGTGAGCTACGTGATCAGCTACAATCCGTATCGGATGATATGGAATCAAATTGTTTCATTTGTGGAATCGGGAAGGATTATTTTGATTCAGTACCGCATGGGTTCGATACACATGTAGCCAAAGAGCATAATCTGGCCAATTATATGTTCTTCTTGATGCATTTGATCAATAAGCCAGACACTGATTATACAGGTCAAGAGACCTACGTATGGGAACTGTACCAGAAGCGTACTTGGGACTTTTTCCCTGTCGGTGAATGTTTCCGGAAACAAGAAGAAGAACTTAGCGGTGGCGGTGGTGGTGGTGGTAAAGATAAAGATTAATTCATTTGTTTAATTAATCGATTAATTTTTTCTGTGGAAAAATAAAAATTTGAAAAAAATTGACCGAAGTTTTAATTTTCTACCACTAGATGGCAGCACAGGATCTGTAAATTTGAATTTTTAACAGGCATTAATCCATGGTTATTTTTTTTGATTTTTTCAAACAGATCAAAATTTCAATGGAAATTGATCGAAAAAATGTAATGAAATTCCATCATTCCAATGATTTTCAATCATCAAGGGATTGACACATCGAGAAAATCGAAAATGAATTCTCCAAAGTATTCGGGGAAATATTCACATTTTTTCATTTTTTTAGACCCTTGGATTCTTCGAATCTTTGATTTGGTAAATCGACAAATTTCATTATAAATAAATAATCCACAGGAGCCATAGGAATCCGTGGGTCCATGAATCATCCAATCAAAACATTCATACTCATTACATGTGTATGGGCATGTTTACCTAAGATGCTTATGTGGTTATGTCATGTTATTTGAATAGATTTGAGAGGTATCACACTACATGCGTGTATTTGGGCCAAATTTCGTTTTAATTTTGTTTCAATTTTTCTAGTTATTGGGACCCTCGGCCTTATAGAACCAGATACAATCAGGTTCTATATCGTCAGACTCTTTGGAATTCTTTCGAATTCTGATCGATTCTGGCCTTTCGATTTTCACCAACAGCAGCAACAATGGAAGTGGTCGATCAAATGTAACTCATTGAAAACCTGAAAACCTCGAAAAACAGAACATAAACAATATTCAATGATGATGATGATGATTGGGATAAACGCAAACGCAATCCCATATTGCACTGTCGTTATTTACATTGGTCGAAATGAGTGAATTTCAATGAGTGAATTCAGGCTGGAGAGAGAATTCAGTATTCTTCATTGAAATTCTCATAAATCTTCACAAATTCTTTGGAATCTGCTTTGAATCTCTGATTCTGAAATGCTTAGTGAATGTGTTTTTTGTTTATTTACATTTGTTTTCTCGTTGACGAAGAATAGCACCTCGAACACCGAAAGAATTACATCACACAAATATCCTTCGATTGAGCTTCACATGAATAATGTCTTAATAGGTGATAAGTTCCTTTGATTCAAATCAATTTTCGAATCAAAGACAAAACATGCAGGAAATCAACTGAAATCATATGTCAAACGAGAGAGTGGTGGCTACGAACAAACAAAAACAGTTGCTTTAATAAAACTTGAGTAATATGTGTTCAATGCCTTCAAGGCGACGACAATCACAGAACAAAATCGACCAGAAAACTTGAAATTTACTTACTGGTTTTTCCAATACAATTTCAATGGCTTCAATCGACCAATGACTAAGCCAAAAGAAAACCAATCACTTTTGTGCTTTAAAAAAAAAACTTGCTCAAAGCTTGCTTAGTGTGGTAATATAAGACATATATATGAGTAAGTAAGCAGTGTTTATGTGTATATAAACCAACATTTGACCCTACAAAGCTTTAAACTAGTTTCATTGGTGTTTTGTGGCTGTTTGTTTGTTGTGACTGGTCGTTTATTGTTTGGTGTATCACAGAAATATGTTGTTTTTCTTAAATCGAAGCCTCAACAATAACAACAACAAGTGTTATTTTTGGTGCTCATTCATTTGTTCATTGATTTATTTGATTTGTGTTGTGTTTAAGTCATTTTAACAATTTCAGTGATTTCAGTGATTTGTTGACATCAATAACGGCAATCAACTATTGTCTTTAAGACAGTCGATTTTCAACAACGATTTCCATGTGTGATTGCGGCTCCGAAAAATCCCCAAACGACCATTGATTCAAATGACCAAAAAAAAAACTTGAAAAATCCAAAGGTCTGCACCGCTTAAACGCTCATAAACGCATTGAATCGCAATTGTGATCATCAAATCAGTTCAATTCAAGCGACTTTGAATCAAATTTCTCACTCAAATTTCGGGCCAAATTCCCAGTCAAACTCTTCAACCCTTCAACTTAAATACACAATCAAATGTAAGTATTTTCATTTATTTTCTTAGAATTCTTTGAAATTCGCCATTAAAATACTTCAAAATCCAAAAAATTCGATCCCATTTGATTGATGCGAACCCAGAAGATGGTGACACATCCATCCGATAGCGGACATCGAGGAGCCTCGAAGCTCCTCGAGGGCTTCCGATGCTTCGAAAACTATTTTGAAATATTTCAAATTTTGAAAGTTTTTGAAATGATTCAGAGAATCAAGGAATTAACATAGTTTTGACAGTTGTGAAAAGATGAATTAATATTGGGTTGTCCCATAAGTTCTTGCCGTTTTTTGAATTTTTTTTTATTGGAAAAACGACAAGAACTTATGGGACAGCCTAATAATAGTAATCAAAATTAAAACTTGTCAAAATGAATAAATTATTATTTTTTATTATTATTAATAATTCGAATCGAATCAATGACAATCAATGATCAATCGATTCTCCTTCTTGAATTTCGAACAACTTAATCTTCAATGATGGATTGTCTCATAATATTTTTTGTCACTTGATTTTAAATGAATGAATGAATTGTAGCATTCAAAGCCTGTGTATATCAAATGTCAATCGCAATTATTAAAAATATCAGGCTGTCCGAAAAGTTTATTCCGCTTAATCCGATAGAGTTGCTGCATGAAAATCGGCCAGAACTTTTCGGACAACCTTGAATATTTATTTCTGTTGATTTTGTTTCAAATTTCATTTTTTTTTTTAAATGATGCAAATATAGCATCATTGTCAATGATGATTATATTTAATTACACAAATTCAATGAATTATTTAATTAACAAACAAACAAAACAAAAACAAATCAAAAAACAATTTTTTGTTAATTAAATGTGTTAATTATTATTATTATTATTTAATTCAATGAATAAGTTGTTCAATAATTGAATCACTGCCAAATCCAATGATGACCATCAACGGAAAAAATTTTCACAAGGTCCTGATGGGACTTGGAAAGGAGAATCCCTGATCGTTTTGTGCGAATGCATCAATGAAAAGACTTAGTGTATTTGCTTTGAGAAGAAATCTTCTTATCTATGCTATTCATTGAATCATTTCAGTGCCCAAAGTTCATATTCAAGGACAATCCACGATCTATGCATAGCTTTAAGATATGCATATTATATTATTATCCTTCACGAGTCAATGATTGTCAATGGCAATGGTTTCATTGATTCATTAAATTCATTGACAGAGTCATTTATCCTTCTCTTTTTCATTTCTTATTATTATTTAGGGTTGTCCGAAAAGTTCATTCGGCTTAATCCGATAGAGTTGCTACATGAAAATTGGCCAAAACTTTACGGACAACCTTGTTATTTTCTTTGAATCAAAAATATTGCCGAACTTGTCTTATTTATTGTTGTCGCTGTTCGTGTGAACCATGAACAGGATCATTGAAACATTTGTTTGTTTATTTGTTTGTGTTTGCACCGATATATCTATGTACAATGGCAGGCTATTATTCAAGGAACTGTTCCATGGATTTTCTTTGAAATTTTCTTTAAGATTTTCTCAATGGATTAGGTTGTCCGAAATGTTCATTCGGCTTAATCAAATAGAGTTGCTCGAAAAAACCAGCCAAAACTTTTCGGACAACCTAATATTTAACATTTTTCTCTCTCCACACGGAGAAAAAGAGAAAATAAATTATTTCATTCGAAATTCGAATGCATCAATCAGATTAACAGCGAAGTGAATGATCGATTCGATTCATTTGATTTGTTTCGAATCATCTGGTTATCAGATGATTTTGAATAATCAAAATCGATAGTACGATGGACGACTATACGATAGTGATTAACGATGATAGAATTGTCTGTAATAATTGTACATATTGTAATTATTTAAATCAAATTCATTCAAGCATACGAACATTTCGACAAATAGACGATTATCTTAATGACAATTATGATAATCAAGGAGTTTATCAACTACAAAATGTCATCAATTCAGCGCCAACAGCGCCACCACCGACAGCAGCAGTAACTACAACGACAACAACAGTATGCGGATGTATTGATTGGTTGAAACATTTAGGGTTAAACGTGTTGGAATTGATGCAGGTTTGTTTTTAATTATTTCGCTTTGTTTTAATTAATCATTGATTAATTGCTTAGGGTTGTCCGAAAAGTTTTGGCCGATTTTTATGTGGCAACTCTCGATTGATTGAGCCGAATGAACTTTTCGGACAGCCTAATACGATCGAATTTTTCAAATTCGGTAAATTTTACGATTGATGCTTCGAGCATCGCTATTGGCTTATACATGCATGAATAATGCACAGATAAAACGACGATTTTCAATTCAATTATTCGATTCTTGAATCGGCATTATTTGAATTCAAATCAAATTCGATTTGATTCAAAGGTTATGTTTAATCGATTATTCTCATTATTCGTGGCCCAGAATTTTAATTATTCGTTCGTTGATTGTGGCTAAGGAAATCTATGGTTCATTGTATAATTAATATATGTACACCTGTACAAACACAATTACAATGCAAAGAAATACAGGACTAATCAAGCATTCCCTAATGATTATTCATCTGTGATTCAAGACAATTTAATAAAAATAATAATAAAACAAATTATTAAATTAAATTGTCTGATAAATAAATAATTATTCAAAGATGAAATATGGAAAAATTGAAAACAACAAAATGATCAAAAATATGTTGTATTTTTGATTTGAAAACAATGTGTTTCGAATGTGCATAAGTTTCCAATGAATTCATTGAGTTCTAATAGAATTCCAATAGGTCCAAAGGTGCCCAAGTGCTAGATCCAAAGAATTTAATCAAACTATTCATACGATTAATTTAAACGAAACGAATCAACTGTGGCAGCCTGTAATTCACTCATATATTTCAATATTATTAGGCTGTCCGAAAAGTTCTGGCCAATTTTCATGTGGCAACTCTCGATTGATTAAACGGAATGAACTTATCGGACAACCTAATATTTATTTATTAGTTCACTGATTATTATTTATTACCCAGTAAATTTACCCAATGTTTTACCAATTTAATAATAATTTTTCTGTCGAATTCTTTGCCTCATCAAACGGTAGAAACCATAGTGTCACGTACAACGCATGTGAGCACACAACACACACACAAACCGATTCTCTCACATGCAATATAATAGATTGTCCGAAAAGTTCTCGCCGATTTATTTATTGAAAAACATTGGATAATCGGCAAAAACTTTTCGGACAGCCTAATATACATCAGATTCCATGTGTGCGTTTGGGCCACATCGGAAAGGCTTATCCATCATCAATATCGTTGTGGAGCATATGCGTCCACAAGTTTTCAAAATGTGAATCGACTCAAACATGTTTCAACTCATAGGGCCTAGAAAGGCTCTAAGTTGTCACTTAGTCAGTAGTATATGTCAGTCAATCGAGGTGCATACATCCGATATTTCACCAAACTTTTCTAGGTCCCCAATTCGGGTCCAATCAATTAAATCGTCAAAGTTTTTCGGGGAAATTTCTCCATTGTTCACCTGTAACCAAGATTCCCGAGAAAGTTTCTGATTAATTCAATTCAGTGTTTTGAGTTGTCCAATATGGATGACAGCCACCCACATTGTTCATCATCTACGGATCATCGAATGTGTCAACAATCGACGGCGTCGTCCACAAATGACGACCGAAAATCGACCAATCATCCACCATCGATCATTATTTATGTGGAAGATGAAAAATCGAATCGTAAAGCTGCCGATTTCGCTGAAAATATTGAGCGAAATGGTCGATCTAATGTAAATACTCCCGTAAATACCCGTTGTTCATTCATTCAAAGTCCTTGTTTATTATCTCCCTGGCCCATAGACCCATAGGGTCCATATGCGCCAATATATTTGAAAAATATTTTGGTTGTCCAAAAATTTCATTCGGCTTAATCCGATAGAATAACTGATGAAAATTGGCTAAAACTTTTCGGACAACCTTTAATTTTTATTAATGAAAATAATACCCTCGTCTAAAACAACCAAAGAGGAAATCCGATTAATTTTTTTGATTTATATTAGTCATTTGATCATATGAATCAAGTGTAAAGTGTGTGATTATCGAGTAATGGTCAGATTAAATTCATTAAAAATTTAAAGCAAGTCAAACTATATGAATGGGCCATATGAGCTAAATGTGAATGAAATGGTGGCCATTTAATGGGTCCCACAAAATCATTAATATCACTCCATGAATGAATGATGCTAAGTGATTTGATGCTGAGTGATTTGAAGTGTGTCTCTGAGTGTGTGAAGGGCCCAAATTTGGATTTTTTCCGGCCGAATCCAAATAAATTGATTCATTTAATTGAAATGATTCCGTAGCTAACACACTTGAACATGTGTTTGGCCGTATTTTCGACCCTGAGACCAAGTGTAATCCAGCATGATTTACGTTCATATATTCCATATGATCATTTTGAAGTGTTTGGGTGCCATTCAAATATTTGTATGTGCGTTTATAACCCATTGATTACTGGTATATGATTTTTCAATGTACTTTATTATATTATTAGGTTGTCCGTAAAGTTCATCACGCTTAATCCGATAGAGTTGCCATATGAAAATCGGCCAAAACTTTATGGACAACCTAATTTATTTTCTATTTTTCTCAACTTTGATTTGATTCATTTTCTCTTTTGATTTAATTAATTTTGGATTTACAATATTTTTTTTTGTCCAAATTTCTTTAATCAAATAATCAAATATTTGATAAGATATGGCTCACAAAAATTATATATTTAGGTTGTCCGAAAAGTTTTGGTCGATTGTCACAAGCAACTTTATTGATTAAGCGGAATAAACTTTTCGGACAACCTCCAATATTTGATGAAATTTTACTCAATAAAATATCTATGGATGATGGATGCTAAGCAACCATATATCACCCAAATCATATAAGAACTTGTAAAAATTTTCTTATTTTTCTCAGTGAAATTTTATTTTATTTGATTTTAATTATTTTTTATTGTTACTGTAACAGTAACAATTTCAATTTTTATGATCAATGATTACACACATTTCTTTGATTAATTTATGACTATTTTTGTTGTCATTTTGGTCCAAATTTCGCCCAAATTTTGGTCCCAATTTCACACAGATATCAATAGCCTCTGACAAATCATCAAGACCAACATCGCCAACGTCGAACAAATTGTTCAAAGACAATAATCGATTGTGTGAGACACCGATTCGTTCATCATCACCGACATCACCAGCGCCACCATCATCAACATATTCATCATCACCCTTGAATAAAATGGCTACAAACAATGAAATATCGATCAATATGCAAGCTGGTTTGGTAAAAGATTCGGTCAGATTGGATACAACGGATTTAACGTTAAAGACGTTGAAAGAGTATGCATGTAATTTTATTGATCGAAAGGTAAGAATCTTTATTTGTTTGTTTGGTCCTAGGAAATGAACGAATTAAGATTTTCGAAAATCATTGCAAATATTAGATTGTCCGAAAAGTTCATTCGGTTTAATCGAATAGAGTTGCTTCATGAAAATCGGCCAAAACTTTTCGGACAACCTGATATAAAGTTATTGCTTTCCAAAAAATTTTCCGGACCATTTTTTCCCATTTGATTTTTCTTGAAATATCCACATTTTCAAGTGTAAATATTTTCATTTCTTCAATGTTTATTGCCAATACACCAAATACAACAAAATATCAAAGAAAATCGCAGAATTTTCAATTCCTCGAATTCCTTAGGGCATATCCTTCGATTGAAGAATCAATATATGTTGAAATAATATCAGTAATATTGTGGAATCAAAATTTAGGCAAAAATATTTATGGTTGTCCGTAAAGTTTTGGCCGATTTTCATGTGCGCAATTTTATTGATTAAGCCGAATGAATTTTTCGGACAGCCTAATAGAAAACAAAACTTACACACACACACACACACACACATGCGAACTATATCAATTGTGATATGTGAAACATCTCTGAAAGCATACACACACACACACATCTCTTGTGAACCATAATAATAACCAAATTAACATTTCAATACATTCAAATATACAAAAGTCAATTGACTAAAAAAGAAATTCTGAATAAAAAACGAGAGTAAATAACGTGTTTGTCAGTCCCTAGAAAATATGCTTATTTTGCTCGATTTAAATTCATTAGTTTGTCCGAAAAGTTTTGGCCAATTTTCATGTGGCAACTCTCGATTGATTAAGCAGAATGAACTTTCCGGACAATCTTATAAATGAAAAAGCCCATATACACACACGCACATAGACAGGCAGATAGACAGGGAGAAAAAGCATTTTAATGAATTCTGATGATGAATTGTCATGGTAAAATAGTTTGTACGAAAAATTTTTGCCGATTTTTCAATTGATTTTCTATGGTATTAACCGGCAAAAACTTTGTGGACAACCTAAATAACAAATAGTTTGCACAAATTGAAAAAATTGAACAAAAAAATTGAAAATTCAATTTTAAAATTGAGTCAAAATGGCAACAAACAAAGCAAAAAATTTTAATAAATTTACATTATTTGACAATTAGTGTTTAATTGAATTTTTTGTGAAGAAAAATTGAAATTAAAATTAAAAATAGGGGAGAAGAACTATTGAAATATTTTAGGTTGTCCGAAAAGTTCATTCGGCTTAATCAATCGAGAGTTGCTACATGAAAATTGGCCAAAACTTTTCGGATAACCTTTATAACAAAGACACGCTAGACATAGACAACAAACAAACATTGAAATGCAAATATAAACAACACACAGCAACCTTTAGTAATTCAACATGAATAATGATGATTATGTCGATGTTTTGTGCCCATAGAGTTACTATGCAAAATATTTTTTATTTATTTATTTGATTGTCCGAAAAGTTCATTCCGCTTAATCGAATACGGTTGCCACATGAAAATTGGACAGAACTTTTCGGACAATCTAATATTTATTTTTAAAATGTCAAATTAATTTATTATTTTCAATTTATTCTTGTTTTTTTTCGCATGTGCATATTTTCATTATTATTTAATCAACTGCTGCTGCCATGAAATATATTTCGGGCCATCAAAAGTTTCCAGAACATGGTCTTAACCGATTAACTGAACGACTATTGCTATTTCGACATGATTATACATCAAAAAATTTATTATTACCAATCAATGTAGTGTCGGAAATTACTGAAGGAACATTAATTGAAATTGTTGTATCAGGTTAGTACCTTTGAAAAAATTGTTATTTTTTCGAAAATTTTTCCCTTGTGATTATCTGATTATCACGTTCAATTATTCACTGTAGCAATCAATTAATTATCATCAATAGACGTCAATCGCCAGAATTTTGTTTTATCGAAGGGTTATGACGTCATAATTCACCTAGGTTACCCTTTTAGATTAAATTAAACATGATACATGTTAATTCATGCATCAGCTGATGCATATGTTAATTCAATGAATGAATAATTTCATTTTTTCCAAATTTCAATCCTTTTAACCCTTTGAATACTTTTTCATTTTCACTTCATTCATTCACAGCTAATCCACCATCGGATACAGTTCAAATTAGACGCCATTCACTCCTCATACATTCATATAAATCGCCAACATTTTGTGATTTTTGTGGTGAAATGTTATTCGGCCTCTTCCATCAAGGTCTCAAATGTGAAGGTTGTGGCCTTAATTTTCACAAACGTTGTGCATATAAAATCCCTAATAATTGTTCATATGGAAGAAGACGACGATCATCCGCATATTTACCGATTCCTGCGAACAATAGCCCTACGAACGGTGTGAACAGCCACAGTTGTACACCATCACCATCGACACCATCGATAGTATCGGTTAGTCATTTATCATCCGCAACGAATAATGGATGCGAACGAAATAATCATCTCGACGTACATCGTACATCATCATCATCATCCGGTTCATTTTCGAATGATGTCAAGGTTTGTTTATCTTTTTGTCAATTTTTCTTACTTGTCACTTGTCATCTTCATCCATAAACTGTTTATCGATCATCAATCACAATGTATTATTTTGTCCGAAAAGTTCATTCGGCTTATTCAATAGAGTTGCCACATGAAAATCCGCCAAAACTTTTCGGACAACCTAAAAATAATAACCATATAAATGTCCTGAATTTGTTTTCCATAAATTGATTCATTTAATTCTGGTTTATGAATCATAACGAATTGATTTTGAAATGAATATTTATGATGAACAATCGTATAGTTCAGAAAGGGAGAGAGGAATAGTTTACGAATACATACACGCAATAAACAAACACAAATAATCATTGAAAAAGTGTAGAAAATATTCAGGTTGTCCGAAAAGTTTTGGCCGATTTTCAATAGCAACTCTATCGGATTAAGCGTGATGAACTTTTCGGACAACTCCAAATATTGAAGTAATTAAGCGAAATGTTTGCTTGTCCATCATCGTCGTAGTTTATATTTACCTTGAATATACGAAATAAATCAAACGTTATAATCATCATCGATTGTTTGCATTGTTTTCAATGACAATCTCTCTCTCTCTCGCTTTCTCTCACTTCGATTGAATTGGCTAACATCGTATGCCATTCAGTGGATGTTCCAAGATTCCTTCAAAGAAAATTATATTAGGTTGTCCGAAAAGTTCATTCTGCTTATTCAATAGAGTTGCCTCATGAAAATCGGCCAAAACTTTTCGGACAGTTTCAAATATATTCGGCATACGACTTACCAATGCAATGACAGTGACAGTGGCATTGTTCAATGTTTGTTTCAAAAACACATTGAACAAAACACTTATAATTCAATCAATGAAGTTTCTTATTTTATTTATTTTCTTTATGAAAACACGTTTGATTGAAATTTGTTTTCCTTCCAATTCATTTCCATTTCCATTTCAAACAAATGATTATTATTCATTCAATCAATGATCATTATTCATTAAGTGTTTGTCTCAAAGATTTGATTATTTTGATTGAAAATAAACGAATTCTTGAGATTGTTTCAGTGTCTTAAATCAAATCGAATCATTTGTCATCGTCTTAAACGATGTTCATCAAGATTGGACAGGCAAGTTTCTTTGAATTATTTAGAAGATTCCAAAGATTAACGATTCTTCATTGTGATTTAATGCATTCAATGTGTTCATTCATTCATAACATCTCGAATGATAATGATTTTGTATAAGATTGTCCGAAAAGTTTTGGCCGAAAGCGTGACTTGATTAGTGATTTATTCGAATCGATGATGATGATTGAAGTTTGTCAGCTCTATTTCCCGAAAGTGTTTTTCCGATGTATTTTTATTTAGGCTGTCCGAAAAGTTCATCCGGCATAATCAAATAGAGTTGTTACATGAAAATCGGCCATAACTTTTCGGACAACCTATTGTCTCAAATATTCACCAGTGATTTAATGCTTTAATTATTCAACCAAACATTTTTTCTCTGTCCCCCCAATACACACAGTTTCTATCAACATCCACATCACCGCTACGTGAAAAATGTCGACAATTATCCAATTCGACCCTATGTTCAAATACATCGACATCAACATTGGCAGCTGGAAATGCTGGGACTACAACCTTTCTTTCGACAAGTATCGACAGTGGTAACTATGGTGGTGGTACATCATCATTGAATGGATCCACCGGCAATATATCTGGCCGACCCGCTTGGGTCGATAAAAAATTTGCCGACCGTATACGTGTACCGCATACATTCGTCGTTCATACGTATACGATTCCGACTGTTTGTCAACATTGTCGTAAGCTGCTCAAAGGTCTCATACGACAAGGTTTCCAATGTAAAGATTGTAAATTTAATACACATAAAAAATGTATGGAAAAAGTACCGCAAGATTGTCCAGGGGAAGCACCGAAAGAATGGTGGGATGCGGAAAATAATCAATGCGGTCTTAATGATGAAGATTCGGATCGAGTCCGAGTTGATTCTGATCCAGAAGATCAATCGCAACCGCAACAGCAACAAGAATTATCATTGGGATCTATAGCCCAAATCAAGCCTAACGATGGCTCCAAACAATTTGATGATGATGAAGATGGCGAAAATCGATCGCTGCAACCACAGCCCCAGCAGCAGTCCCAGCAGAACAATAGCAGTGATGATGATAATCATAATAATAATCAAAAAATGAATCGAATCGTAAGGTTAGTACCTTTGAAAATTTATTAATTTAACCTAAATACCAATCATTAACCCTTTCATTTCATTCTTCGACCAGTGAAACCAGTAGCAGTAACATTCCGCTGATGAGAATTGTACAAAGTGTTAAACACATCAAACGACGACCATCGAAAGTGTTGAAAGAAGGATGGTTGATTCATTGTACGGACAAAGATCGTACGGTACGTACTCGATTGATAGGTTCTAGGTCTATTAATTCATGGTTCCTTGCGTGCCCTGCCAACTATAGAAACGAAGCCATTTTTGGCGTTTGGACACCAAGGGCATTACAATGTTCCAAAATGAATCCACACCGAAATATTACAAGGAGATACTGCTTCAAGATATTCTTCGAATTGAATCGGCCACCGATAAAGATTCATATAAATTTGAGCTACGGACCCAGAACGCCACGTATTATGTATCGGAACCGAATGATGATAAATCACAGTCATGGGAATTGGCCATCCGACAAGGATTGATGCCTGTATTATCTGATAATAATAATGCCAAAACAACATCGTCGCCGTCAAAGACCGCAACTATAGCCCCTAACAATCAAATATCAACCACGACAACAATCAATTCGAATGATGACAATCACAGTTCAGATGACATATCACAACAATATCAAATAATTGTCGATGAAATGCTTGGTGCCGGTCAATTTGGCACCGTTTATGGTGGTGTACATCGTCGTAGTCGACGTGAAGTGGCCATCAAGGTCATTGATAAACGTCGTTTCCCTACGAAACAAGAAGCTCAGCTTAAGAATGAGGTCGCCATTTTGCAAACGATTTCACATCCAGGTGTTGTACATCTGGAAAAAATGTTTGAAAATCATGAACGAATATTCGTCATAATGGAAAAACTAAGCGGTGATATGCTTGAAATGATTTTGGCCGGTGATAATGGCCGCCTCAATGAGCGTGTTACGAAATTTCTTATTTATCAGGTATGATTGTAGATTATATTGGATTTTTAGGTTGTCCGAAAAGTTCTGGCGGATTTTCATGAGCAACTCTATCGATTAAGCCGAATGAACTTTTCGGACAGCCTCTAATATTTCGATTAATTTTGATTGACTGAAATTGAAATTGTTCCATGTTTTGACCTTAGATCTTGGTCGCACTCCGTTATCTTCATGCACAAAATATTTGTCATTGTGATTTGAAACCTGAGAATGTTTTACTTTCATCCAACAGTACATTTCCACAGGTAATTTATGCACTGATTGATTGTGAAATATAACCCTTTAAAAAACGTATAACCCTCCATACAAATGTGACAGGTTAAACTGTGTGACTTTGGATTCGCTCGTATCATTGGTGAAAAATCGTTTCGCCGAAGCGTGGTCGGAACACCGGCCTATTTGGCACCCGAGGTGCTTCGAAACAAGGGCTATAATCGTTCACTGGGTAAGTTATAGCCTTAGCAGCTGAAAACTTATCAAATTTCATTTGAAATTCTATTTTTTCTTTCACTGCCTGCAGATATGTGGTCGGTCGGCGTAATAATCTATGTCAGTCTATCGGGAACATTTCCATTCAATGAAGAAGAAGATATTCAAGATCAAATTACTAATGCTGCTTTCATGTAGTATGTATTTAAATTTATTTGACATATTTAAATTTGGTTGTCCGAAAAGTTCTGGCCAATTTTCATGTGGCAACTCTATCGAATTAGGCCGAATGAACTTTTCGGACAACCTCAATATATTTTCATTTGAAACCCTTAATTGAATTGTCGTGTTTTCTGTTTTTATCAAAATTTAATCCATTTCATTCATTTCATTCCATGAAACAATAGCCCTCCCGATATCTGGAAAGACATATCACCGAAAGCAATCGATCTCATTGGGAACCTATTACAAGTAAAAAGTCGAAAACGTTATACTGTTGATAAATCATTGGCCCATCCTTGGCTTGATGTAAGGCATTTGGTTTACCCGGGCCCCATTTCGACTAATCAAATGAACTAATTAATTTCTCTCTGCCCACGCACAGGATTATTATGTATGGTGTGATTTAAGACGGCTGGAAAAACAAGCCGGCACTCGATGGCTGACACATGAATCGGATGAAGAACGTTGGGAACAATACCGGCTCAAGCATAAATTGCCTGAAAATGATTTTGGTCCAATCATTACTAGGCCCAAATACGATGACGATGATGATGAGGATGGTGCCCAGAATGACATGGATACGCCCAACGAAGAGGAAAAACGTGATAAATTCATGACAAGTACGGATTCGTTTAGACGTCGAACTGCTGCCGATTTCAGTGGGAACAAATCGTCGAATGGCCGTAATGGAAATCATGTATTTCATGGTCATGACGGTGGAATTATGGTCAATAATAACAATGATGAAACGGCGGCAAATTTGGAACAGATTTATCGGAGTAAAACAGCTCAAACATCTGCGACCAGTCGTTTGTGACCTAATCCATTTGTAAGGTTGTCCGAAAAATTTTTGCCGATTATATCGTAGAAAATCATTGAAAAATCGGCAAAAACTTATCGGACAACCATTTGATTTTTAATTTACTTTTATTTCAATGCATATATTCACAAATACACACAGCATATACAGCAACACTAACAAATGATCAACTGTGCCTAAATATGTTTTGTGGTTTTTTTAATTTTTTCGAATTATTCATTTAATTTAAAATATTTTGATTTTTTTTCAAAGATGAAAAAAGAGAGTTAATAAAAAAACATTACTTAAATTTTTTGAAAAATTTTGACGATGGATAGCCTTAGATTTTTTCGATTTTTTGAAAAATTTTCAAAGGCAATAGTCTTAGATTTTTTCGAAATTTTGAAAAATTTTGACGATAGATAGCCTTAGATTTTTTCGATTTTTTCAAAAATTTTGACGATGGATAGCCTTAGATTTTTTCGATTTTTTCAAAAATTTTCAAAGGCAATAGTCTTAGATTTTTTCGAAATTTTGAAAAATTTTCAAAGGCAATAGTCTTAGATTTTTTCGAAATTTTGAAGAATTTTCAAAGGCAATAGTCTTAGATTTTTTCGAAATTTTGAAGAATTTTCAAAGGCAATAGTCTTAGATTTTTTCGATTTTTTCAAAAATTTTGACGATGGATAGCCTTAGATTTTTTCGAAATTTTGAAAAATTTTGACGATAGATAGTCTTAGATTTTTTCGATTTTTTCAAAAATTTTCAAAGGCAATAGTCTTAGATTTTTTCGATTTTTTCAAAAATTTTGACGATGGATAGCCTTAGATTTTTTCGATTTTTTCAAAAATTTTCAAAGGCAATAGTCTTAGATTTTTTCGAAATTTTGAAAAATTTTCAAAGGCAATAGTCTTAGATTTTTTCGAAATTTTGAAGAATTTTCAAAGGCAATAGTCTTAGATTTTTTCGAAATTTTGAAAAATTTTGACGATAGATAGTCTTAGATTTTTTCGATTTTTTGAAAAATTTTCAAAGGCAATAGTCTTAGATTTTTTCGAAATTTTGAAAAATTTTGACGATAGATAGCCTTAGATTTTTTCGAAATTTTGAAAAATTTTCAAAGGCAATAGTCTTAGATTTTTTCGAAATTTTGAAAAATTTTGACGATGGATAGCCTTAGATTTTATCGAAATTTTGAAAAATTTTGACGATAGATAGCCTTAGATTTTTTCGATTTTTTCAAAAATTTTCAAAGGCATTAGTCTTAGATTTTTTCGATTTTTTGAAAAATTTTCAAAGGCAATAGTCTTAGATTTTTTCGATTTTTTCAAAAATTTTCAAAGGCAATAGTCTTAGATTTTTTCGAAATTTTGAAGAATTTTCAAAGGCAATAGTCTTAGATTTTTTCGAAATTTTGAAAAATTTTGACGATAGATAGCCTTAGATTTTTTCGAAATTTTGAAAAATTTTCAAAGGCAATAGTCTTAGATTTTTTCGAAATTTTGAAAAATTTTGACGATAGATAGCCTTAGATTTTTTCGAAATTTTGAAAAATTTTCAAAGGCAATAGTCTTAGATTTTTTCGAAATTTTGAAAAATTTTGACGATAGATAGCCTTAGATTTTTTCGAAATTTTGAAAAATTTTGACGATGGATAGCCTTAGATTTTTTCGATTTTTTCAAAAATTTTCAAAGGCAATAGTCTTAGATTTTTTCGATTTTTTGAAAAATTTTCAAAGGCAATAGTCTTAGATTTTTTCGATTTTTTCAAAAATTTTGACGATGGATAGCCTTAGATTTTTTCGAAATTTTGAAAAATTTTCAAAGGCAATAGTCTTAGATTTTTTCGAAATTTTGAAAAATTTTGACGATGGATAGCCTTAGATTTTTTCGATTTTTTCAAAAATTTTCAAAGGCAATAGTCTTAGATTTTTTCGATTTTTTGAAAAATTTTCAAAGGCAATAGTCTTAGATTTTTTCGAAATTTTGAAAAATTTTGACGATAGATAGCCTTAGATTTTTTCGAAATTTTGAAAAATTTTCAAAGGCAATAGTCTTAGATTTTTTCGAAATTTTGAAAAATTTTGACGATAGATAGCCTTAGATTTTTTCGAAATTTTGAAAAATTTTGACGATGGATAGCCTTAGATTTTTTCGATTTTTTCAAAAATTTTCAAAGGCAATAGTCTTAGATTTTTTCGATTTTTTGAAAAATTTTCAAAGGCAATAGTCTTAGATTTTTTCGAAATTTTGAAAAATTTTCAAAGGCAATAGTCTTAGATTTTTTCGAAATTTTGAAAAATTTTGACGATAGATAGCCTTAGATTTTTTCGAAATTTTGAAAAATTTTGACGATGGATAGCCTTAGATTTTTTCGATTTTTTCAAAAATTTTCAAAGGCAATAGTCTTAGATTTTTTCGATTTTTTCAAAAATTTTCAAAGGCAATAGTCTTAGATTTTTTCGATTTTTTCAAAAATTTTGACGATAGGATAGCCTTAGATTTTTTCGATTTTTTCAAAAATTTTCAAAGGCAATAGTCTTAGATTTTTTCGAAATTTTGAAAAATTTTCAAAGGCAATAGTCTTAGATTTTTTCGAAATTTTGAA